>DWLS01001623.1:0-20926 GCA_018246255.1 Pachliopta kotzebuea | reverse complement strand
GAAAATCCTTATGTACTTTCTTTTTTTGTAACTCTGTGATAGTGCACAATAAAGTATATTTGTATTTGTATTTGTAACGAATTGAAGAAAATATAACAGTAATAGAAATCAATTTGTTTACAAAGTTTACAACAAACGATAAAATTTTAGGTGAGCTTAAATCAAAGAAGTAACGATAAATTGTGTATTCTCGTTTTATGTCTCACTTGTTGTATTGTCTACAGATAACCTTGATATAATTGTCCTACCTATTGCCTGAATGCAGATCAAATCCGATATATTATTGGGCCGAATATCGGTGTTTTAATAATGCTGATATATAAAGCATATTAATGAAGTTGTTGTGGAACTTTTATTGCTGATGTTTGACATTTCATAACAAGGAAATTTTATAGTCCCAAAAATAACAGTGTAAGCATGAAAAAATTTTAACTTGATTTATCTAAAGACTGAAATAATCATCTTGTGAAACAAACCTCTTTTGCATAAAATATCACTTCCAGATAGTATTAAGGTTATAAGATGAATTTATGTATTGGTTCATACTATTATTTGGAACTTAGACTAAATATTTTTATTAACATAAGACAACGTTTACAACATAACAAAAGACAACGTTTTCTTTTAAATTATCATACAGGAATAGATGCAGACGCTGTATTAAGAACTTAGATTATTAGGCCCTAAAAACGTACTTATCAAATTTTGAATGTATCTATGTATGAAATCGTGTCTGTATCAGATATCAATGAAGATCTAATTTTTATTTTTGAAAGTTGTCCCGATCTTGAATAATTTGCTGTAAATGTTCTTTAATAATTAAAAAAAATTGTTCGCCTAATAGATTGAAATCATGATAATATTATTTTTCTTCTCCTTAACTGACATGGTGATTGAAATAATAATTCGTATCATTTATCAGTTGCAGTTTTTGCTTGTTTCCTCAATTTATGGTACATTTTATAGATATTTTTTTTAAATATTTTGACAACTTACAGTTATAATCTACAAAAGTCTCTGTTTAATACGAAATTGCCTTGAGACTCAAGTTTTTGGTATGGCTTTCAATCAAAAGCGTTAAGCTGTTTATTAAAGTTAAAATTTCTGATTCGTTTACGACGAGGATGCTGATAAGTTGGCTTGAATAAGAACAAAGGTTAATGATAAATCCAATGTACCAATGAATAAAATAGATGCTTGTTTGCACGTTGGGCTTTTGTTGCAATCATAGAACGGAAACGTAGCATATAATGAACCATTAATGAGTACCAGCGCACTCCACGTCCGGCTTGATTGTTTGTAGGAGCACTCTATTGTTTCCGATCTTCATTATCGAAAAGTTATATATGCGATCATCTTCATTTAAAAACTTTTATAAGACATTCTTTCGTAAGAGTATTTTCTAATAACTTTTAAATTAAATAATCGATTGATAAACTCTTTTCTGTTGCCTTTCTAATAATATTTTATTTCTTTCTTCACTATCATATTTCACTACATATATATGGTATATCACAAAAGATGCACCGTTGTTTTAAGAATCCCCTATCGGATGTTTATGGTATATCCGGTGAATAATACTGCATCAGATTTGACTCAAGTCGATATAAAGGTTTGTTTATTTATTTGCTGTATTTTATTAGTATGTAGTAGATCTAAAAATCCCAATAGTTGATATCAAAGCTATCATATCTAAAATCATTAATCCGTCCTCGTTCTGTCTATTTGAGGTCACCCCACGAAGGTCAACAGATCAAACGTTCATCGGACTTGGTTGTAAATCGACAAGGTTAAGCTGTCTATTTGAAGTAGTTCAGTCCTCCACAGACAGTAATATGTTACGTGAAAAGCTACTATCCGGATTGTTGTTAAAGCAATTGTATAATTTTGAGTGTTTATTACACTGACAATTTGATTACAGGCTCATAGAACTTCTATTCAAACGTTATTGGCATTAATCTTTCTTAAATCGCTATTTATAATATTGCTTCAAAGATCGAATGATTCTAATAGATGTCATGTTATACTTAATGATTATCATGTACACATGTAATTATCTAATTTGTTGTGATTATAATTTTCATTATAGTGATTAGAAGCTAAAATATTTATTACTAACTTAAACTTAGTTGATAAGATAATTCACGTTCGATATTTTATACAAATCATATTATCAATTCGAAAGGTTATCTTCAAATTTGTGTAACATAAACATCTTCATTTTAATCGGCTGTTCACTTGTGTTCAAGCATCTTGAATTCAAAAGAAATTGACGTACTTGCCACGCTTAGCGCGCTGGTTGGGTAGTACAGTAATTAAGTATATGTAACAGCCAAACATGGAGGGAGGATATTCTACGATTAGAATTAACCGTCCTTTCATCTCAGCGAAAATATAGTAAACAATGAAGTTTTGTAACGTAATTTACAAGATATCAGTTTTTAAAATGTAGTGGATCTATTACAAATAAATATTAGAGGCTGGCTGTGTTCATCAGACTAATTAATAACCCATATTTGTAACCATATAGTAAATAACAATATGGTTACAAACATTGATAATATATGTTTGTAACCATGTTGTTAATGAGTCTGTAGTTATCAACAGATTATAAATATAGTAATGAGGTCCGCGTAAATATTACAATTCTCCCGGCATAATACAATGTGTACCGTGCGTTAAAGTTAAATCACGCCATTGTACTTGACAAGGTGAGGCTGTTGCGAAACAGAAACTGAATCGAAAACATAACCTGAATTGTTCTCAGCGATAATAGACGTTTGTCATGCTTTTTATCAGAGGTCCGATGTTGCAACGGATTCATTAGAAAGACCCCGGTACAGTTTTTCGGTTCACGAGGTATTTATGTTAGCCGCTCCAGCGGATAATTTGATAACAACGTCTAAATGATACAATAACATATTCTAAAAGAAATATTTACATCTCCAAATCAATAGAGAATAAATCATATTTTCATTCAAACGAAATTAATGTAAGAGCATCCCGGATCAACACCACCAGTAGTATTTCTTAATAAGGAAGTAATACAAAAGATTTTTGTGTCATGACTCGATAGTAATAACCGACTAACATTGTCACAAATTAGGTGTTCGAGTAAACGACAATATTAAACAAACTTAGTTACAAATGTGCTTTCAAATTTAACTAAAACGGTCACCCATTCAACAGTAGGTTAACTTGAGTTTATCGATAAGTATTTCACTTAACCTCGAAAATCCGTGCTCGTGGTTATTGTTTCACTGTTAACGCGATTTTAATTAATAATTTCCGTTTTGTGGTATCGCCTGGTGGGCGGTGAATGTCATTTGACAAGGACAATGAATATTTAACAAATATTAGTGTTAGTAGATTAACTATAACTTTTAACATTAGATCCTTGCCGGATAAAAAGTTATGTTGAAATATGATACAATTTTAATATATCATCCATATCTCAATAGATACAGACAGTATTTTAGAGAAAAAGGTAAAATGCTTCTTTTATAGCAGTGCTTTACTTTTTACTACATCTCTACTTACACTTAGAGTCCTCTCTTCACAACCCCTTGGCTTTCAACGTCTGAAAATCGAATTTTTTTTTTGTAAAGTGACAGCAGCTTTTCATATAACTATTATTAGTGTACTGCACCTACCAATATTCTTACTAATTGTAGACGACCAACAGAAAATCAAAAGGTAAAAGATCACGAGAACAAATTTCTAAGATGTGAAAAGGTATGTTAATACATCAATATATTTTAATCATTTAGGTTACTAAATGATTTAAACACTTTAAAATTTATTAGTCTAGAAAATATTCATACTACCTTGTAAATATCAACACGGTTTCTATGAACGGTGTTATATTTTTGGAAATAATGTATGCAAATTGTTAAATATTTGCATTAATTAATTCACTGTTAAAAGGTGAGATCTATTTTGGGTGATAAAGATTGTAAAATGTTTATTTTATAATATTACATCCGGTTTCATTTTAATTAACTATGATAAGTAGATTTAAATAAATTCTTGCAGTTATCCTATACTCGTAACAAATTTCGTTTGTAATTACAAAATTAAATTGCACTGTAAAGGATTGGATTCTTTGTTTACGATAGTTAACATACTAGTGTTAAATAGAACGTATTTTTTTTACTTAAACAAAATTATTATTTTAGTTTATAGTATTGTTTTACTTAAATGTATTACCAACAGAATTCTATGTTTCCACCCACGTAAGTTTTCTTAGATAACAACGCTATTTGAGTTAAAGTATTTACTTACTTGAAAATGGTCTTTAAGTATGTATAAAGTTGTTTGTGAATTATGTACAAATAACATAAATAGAACCATACACTATAAATTATTTTTCTTTCCATTCGGTGTCTTAGTTGTGATTTCTTGTCTAACTTATACCCATAGGTTATGTTTCTGTTTCCGTTCCTTTTGTTGATATTCAATCACTATAGTAAATGATCTGTATTATTCCTAAATAAAATTTTTGCCCAGTGTTATAAAATAGGATATAAACTGACTGCACGAAATAATGTGACTCACCAACTTGTCATTTTTATATCCGGGGGTTTTATGTGTCGCTTTATCTATGCTTCTGGGTATATCGATTACATCTTTAAGTTTGTTATCATTAAAATGTTAGTAATGCTGCCAACAAAACTACCATTAATTACTTCAACTAAACTTTCGCTTTTATAAGATTTACAAGCCACCGTATTTCAAATATATGATGTTTACCATTACCATGGGATATATTAGCTGGGTTATCTAAAAGTATTATAATATTTAAAATTTTATTTCATTCTCTAAAATACTACATATTATTATTGTAAAACAGTTGATTACTGTTAATATATGCAAAGTTCACGATATTGGTTATATTTAATGTTCGTGAACAAATAAATCATATTATTCAAACGATCCAAGACAATGACATTGTTAGTGACAATCTCTCGCTCAACAATTTGTTACATTATAATCATGAACAAAAAATTTATGTTACAATAAAAGAATAAACGTATAGCTTACTAAAGAAGATTAAAGTATTTTATAGTATTTATAAAAGAGTATGCGTATATATGCAATTACTCATTACAGGAAATGTATGTTATTTTCTTAATTCTTCTTATTTTTTCTTTCTTTTGTTCCTAAAAAAATTACTTTTTATCAATAATAAATAACAAAATAGGTCATCATAATAAATTTATATTTTTAAATCATAAATATCAATTCTTCTTAATTATATTGTTATTTATAGATCTTATTGGAGAACGTGAAACCTCTCTTCGCACCTTTAGTTATGATATACAATCAGTACATTTTATTTATAAGTAGTAATCAGGTTTTGTTTAATTTATTCATTTAACCAAAATACTCTAACAATTAACTTAAAAAGAAATCGCCAAACCATAAAACCTAGTCTGACTTACACATTGTTCTTAATATACGCTACATATTACTATCTAATTCTTTTTTCAATTACTGTTTTGTTGTTCTTAATAACAAGAATTGATGATTATTATAAAGTAAAAACTCTAAATACTATCTAGTTCTTTCCCCATAATGATTATTAATCTTAACGTGACCTACGTATAAGACAATTTCAGTCTTTGTAGTAGCCAACAATGGAACTACATAAATACATTGTGTAGGTATATAACCTGAAACGGGTCGTTAGTAATACTTTTGCCAAAAGTTAAAATAGGTTCACTATAGCTGTTAGCCACATAATGACTACTAACAAAAAAGGAAAGCAATTTTTAATGAACGTTCAAAATTTAGAACACATTTTTGGCTTCCTGATATTATAAAACACGTGAACATCAAAATTTTATTCAAAATTTGCGGTTTCAAAACCTGCTCTCGATTTTGAACAGAGAGAGCTTTTTTAAAAATTAGTTAAATGTACAAGTTGTGCCGGTGACCGCATTTTTTTCTTTTGGAACTCTTTTGTATGTAATAGATTGTTGTAACATTTGCAGCTATGTTTTGCATTGGACTAAAAATATCTCAAATAAAACTGAATTTAAATGATTTTTGATTAATTTATTACTAAATATTTTTTAGATTGTACCGATAAACATAATGCATTATTTGTACAATAGAATAAGTCTTAGTTTTATAATTTTGTTTTGTGCCTATTTATACTTAAATATTATGACTGCTAACATTCCATTATTAAATTTTGCTTCAAGCTTCATTAAAGTTAATTAAAAATCAAAGAAATCCCATCTAATAACCTAACTGACGAGTTTGTGTTTGTGTTCGTTTGCCTGTAATACCGTAGTAAGAATTTTTTTTTATTTGAAGAGCTCTCGTAGCGATCAGGGCGTTCACTTGACGATAAGTGATACGCTTTCCCATAACTATATGGCGCCGGTTATTATGGTCTACACAGCACTACATTGTACTCATCGCCATAAGACGTAAGGTGTTACGTCTGGTTACTGTAGTAATTTCGCTAGCTTAGAACACCCTTTAAAACGGAACACAATAATGTTTGCTATTTGGCGATAGAAATAGAACTGCGGTGATACCTATGTACCTGTATGGTCTCTGGCAAAAGAGACCTACCGCTAGTATGGTTGGCCCTGTTCTGATCAGGTTTTATTTCACTGTACTGACACGATCCAATACCACAATAAAAAGAAATAAGCGTTTTACAATTATAATTAATCTTATTTCAAAGTGCTATTAAATACTATTTTTTTATATCTAGTTTGAAATGTCCAGTAAATATTTTTTATGTACCAATAAATAAATCGAGCTACAGTGATAACGTGTACATTGCTACACCTCACTATCTCTGGTGGCAAAGGTCAAGCAAAAATGCACTAGAGTTTAGTCGTATCACGTCCAGTTACCTTTTAGGTAACATTTTAACTATAACAAAATGTGTTAAAGTTCATGTTTTGCCATATAAAGCACCCTTGCAAGTTGTCAACTCGCAACAATAATTTTATAGTATAACTTTCATCCAAAAAACAAGTTATTTACTGGCAACACGGACTCTTATCCAATGAGGTCAAAGTGTCCTTGGGAAGACTTGCCCCTCCCCGGAAGATAATATGCTACTAATACGATGAAATATTTGCAATCATTGTATATTTGTATTAGAAAGACAAACTGGTAATTAAGCTATGTAGTAAAAAAACGACGCAAAAAGATATGGTGTAATAAATGACGGTGCTCCGGTTTGAAAGGCAATGTAGTTAATAAAATAACAACAATATCCGGTGTTCATATCTTACGTAACAAGGCGACAATTTCAAATCCGTGCAAAGTAACTAGTGCCTTATTGTTATAAGCATATCACTTACCTTTCGATGAACATTTTACTTACCTTATTTCATTAATGTAGATTAAAAAAGCTAAAATTATTTCAAAGACTGTAGTTTCTTTTTTCCATTTATTTTACTTTCGTTAAAAAGTTTATACCATCACTGAGATGCTCGGAAATTTTAAAATGCCCATTATGAAAAAATCGTAAACCTTTGCAGACTACATTTCTCTCGGCTGATGATGTTTATGATAAACCCTTGATTTAGTTTTTAAATTTTTCTTGTTATACTTGTGAAAAAAAAAACTTGTTACATAATCTAACACCTCAACACAGTTGATCTAGATCCTTGGTATAAATCCTATTTCCAAATCCATTATAATTATTATTTAGGAGCACGTAGAAATGACTAGAGCAAAATAAAGTATTCTCATGGACTATTCATTAAGGTGTTATTTTATGCAATTTTTAGTTCGATCCAAGAAATGAAAAGCATTTTTTTTAAAGAGTCCTATTTGTATATTATAAATCACATTTCACTTTTCACAAGCAGTAGAAATGCTACAATAACCTTGTTTAAAGTGGTCTGTAGCTATTAACATGACCATATGAATTGAAAGCTAAATAAATAAAGTAAACTATTAAAGAGAACACAATTTTAGGAAAATTTAAATGGCTTTTATTTAGACCGTTATATATACAGCTTATGTCCTGTTATGCAGAAGCTCATAATTACCAGAAAAAGACTGGAATGGTCATGATAATCGCTATCATTATGTAACATCATTGTATATTTAAGCCCTAGCAGGTTTATGTAAGGTACAGTAAACAAATTTGAATCTTGATAATTTAATACTCGTTTTTTTCTCACGTACATACAATCGTAAAGATGTTTTTATACTATTAATGCCATTTAAGGTCTTACAAGCATAGCCATTAAGTTTTATGAAATCGATGGCATAACACAGCTTTATACTTGACTCCACGGCCGGTGCTGATGTCGCAAGTAGTTACTAGATTCGTGACCGAACATGAATGCCCGGAAGCCAATAGACCATTTCCAACATTTTCGTGGTTACAGTTCTTTTAGAACAATAATTTAATGCAATAATTCGCAAATGTCATAAACCCTAACCCTTTTTTTTCTTCCTACCTTTCTTATTTTTTATTTTTCTTGGTCACGAGACCTCGGTTAATCCTGATATCGTATAATAATTTTCTCTACCTCTTTCTCTTTCGCCACACCGGATCCACTTAATTTTAAATAACGCTAATTAGACGTATGAGGATATCGGTTCATTTCTTAAGCATATTTTTTTATAATATTACTTAATTTCTTCCTGTTGAAGCTCGGCATAGCAATGTCTAATAGATTTTTCTCACGACAGCCCGCTTAACATAGTCCCCATCGATCAAAACTGATCGCTTGGTGATTATGCAAGCGAGCAAATGATTGGTGCTCCACGCGTCACTGAGAAATTGATTTATTTGATTACTAGATAAAGTGTTTGCTGAGTTTCTCATGTTATCTGTCTGATACAGATCTCTTTTTTTTTTGTTGCAGTAATGTTAGTATTTTATGATTTTCATCTGGCTCCAAAGTTTCAGTTCTTGTAAGGCAATAAAAAAATTTACGCGCTAGGAATAGATTAATATAATAAAGATTATATCGTGACACAAATCGTTTGTTGCGCGGAATTTGCGTTTATTTATCTACATAACGAAACTTCATAAAATAGAAATAACATATTTTACTATATCTATTTAGTCTTGAAGTAAATTAGTTGCACACTGGTTGACACCTCACTTTCATATCATGTCAAGGGACAAAGTAGAAAGATGGTGAAGTGTGCTCGCCCAGAATATCATAGCTTTCATACGGGTGATAGCCAATTACCAAAACCCAACAAACTAGGACGATAGATTTGCATTTAATCTCTGTCATAAGGTTAGCGTTTGTCTCCAGGTGCAGCAAAACTTAGATACATATCCTATTGGTCTTTGTACTTCATAAAAATATGTACCATGTTACTAAAAACATTTTTATGATATGTCCTACATACCTAATGTCTTTCTACTGCAAGATTAACTTAAATAAATGTCACACTCTAAACTCCCATTTAAGTGATAATGTATAAATTGACATTTATTTTCAAGTCCCTAATTAGTGTTCAGGTGGTTTTATATCGGTAGGTGTAGCATAAACTGAATTCCTTCTTCCTATTATGTACTGAACTATTTATTCTAGTCTCAGTTATACAGTTATTCATTACATTGTAACTTAAGTAGCTGTTACTAAACGATTATTAATAAAGTACAACATATGGCTATCTAATTTAGCAGTAAATCAAAATTTTAAATCCTTGTACAGCCATGGTAGTGGATTAATCCTTCTGACTGGTATTCAAAAAGTTATAAACATCTTTTTGCTTTGATTATAATTTTAAAATTAAATAGTTTTATGAAGCTTTTAGTAAATAAATATAACAAAGTTTTTATTTAAATCGAAAAAAAATAATCATTTAAGATATAATATAAATTCTTTATTAAGTCAGAAACTAAAACCTAAATACACATGTGGTTATAACAGAGCTGAACAGTTTTATTAATAAGGAAATTGCTAACAGATATTGTTTTTCAAACAAAAGGAAAACAAATTTAAACTTCTTTTCGTATTTCAGCGTTAGTATGTACATATACATCCGTAAAATATTTCCTCCCTCTATTTTCAGTTTGTTATTTGTAGATCACAATTCGTCTTATTATGCAACAAATTATACTGTTGTAGATTAAATGATTTAAACACTGTATATCGTAGCATGAGTTCTAATAGAAGCGGACCAAATGGTCGCCAGAATGTGGTGACGTCGTAGCAACGACAATGTTTCACAACCCACAGTTAAAATCAGGACAGCTCGGAAATGCAAATTTACTTTCTGTTCGTTGGTTCTCCACATAGATACGAAATGGACGTTGGGGGGGGAGGGGGATCTTATATTTATGCGCAATCTGAATAAACTTGGATAACGTATCACTTTTTTGAGACATTATAAACATTTATTGTATATAACATGGCATTGTTTGCTTGGAAGGGTAGTAGCTTAGCAACAGATACAGGCGCCACAATGATAAAATTAATAAATCTTGGTACGTGCTGATTGTAACTAACCAGACGATTTTAATAAAAACCTTTATACCTTTGTCCTAATTCCCTATGTAACCTCTGAATTAGACCAACGACAGACCAGATTACAACGTAAACGGATGGATAACCGCTTCGCCATATTCGCTATATAAAAACTCGATATATTCAAAAAATTTAACTTTACAATGCTTATATCTTACAAATATCTCGTTTGTTCGTTTTTTATTGTGTAACATTAGGATCTTATTTTGACCCTAATCCTTTTTGTTAAAGTATTTCATTCGTGGGAACCCATTGCACGCTTTATTCACATAATGCGCCTGTTTTGAAAGGTATTATTGTGTTTATATTTGCGTGTGGGTGTTTTAAGGCATTTGAACTAAAGGTAACGTTTTTTCTTAAATGCGATACGGATAAAATAAATTGTAAATAATATACACTTTTTTATGAAATCACAATTCATACACATAAATAATCCAAGTGGCCCATACAAAATTCTGAAACTTTAGGCACCCACAACTCGGGAACCCGACTACATACTGACAAAATTTCAACAGCTTTGATCTTATCTAAGCGTGATCTGTCTGTATGCCAGCATCCTACTTCTTGTAGTTCTCGAGATTGAAAATTTTTGACGGACAGGCGGACGGACGTTGTCGTTTAAATAAGGATACTTATATAAAATAAAATTGTTTAATTATTTTATATGGTTTTTTGTCTTACTCGGTAAGTAACACTGCGTTTTAATTTATAGAGCATGTTTAAGAAGAATCAAGAAGAAGCTAGTCAATGTTCTTGGCTGCTTGCTGTGATACTATATAACTTTTAAGCAGACCATTTTAAATTCAATTCGTCGAATCCGCTTACTTCATAAAAATATAGATAGAATGAGAGGACAGTGATAACGGTCTTATTCGTTGTTCAGTTGCGGCTCTATGTTACTAGCGGCACCGCCGTCTTAATTGAGAAGACAAAAGATTACGTTTTAATTAAGGTAATTAAAATCGAGAGCATTTAGAATGGCTACCGATACGCTTTCGAAACTGGTACCATTTAGACAGGAGACTTTTAGTTAGTACCCGAAGCCGTAATTAATAGATCAAACGAATAAACAGCGTTGGCCGCTGTCGCAACTTCGCGGAAGCTATTGCAGCGTTCTCTTGTAAACATTTAGAGCTGGCAATTACCATTCACGTGGAAACCACAATGATATATTTATTGACATTATTCGATTGTAACAATTCACATATACATAGCTTACCAATCCGCATTTAACGAGAGTGGTGGATAAATGGCCCTGAGCTGTTTCTTGAGAGGGAGGACCGTAGTGCGGTTAACTAGAAGTAAGTACTGTATTCTTAAACGATTTTTTTATAAAAAATTGTATACCAAAGGAAAATACTTCTACTATGTAGTTGTAGACCTCGACTTTTTAGCCCTGTAGTCTCGGGCTACCAAGAATAGGACTAAGGTAAGCCCTGCCTGTCGTAGAAGGGGACTAAATGGGTTTTTGCCGGCGCTGAGGGTGGAGGCCCTCAGTGTCTATTAAGTGAGCCCGGGGCGGACGATAGGTGCGAAGTGGTCTCGTATTTTGTCGTAGCATACTGTGGGTGCTGGGAAGAGTAACAGCTCTCCTAGGGAAGTGCTCAGCAGCAGTGCAGAGAGGCACCGGTGAGTTGGAGATCCCGGGGCCTCCTACTATGAACCAAGGATGACCATCGGGGGGTTTTAGTGGGTTTAGTCTTAAATCCCACATAACCATCACTTCTGCCCCAAGAAGCAGGGTATATTTCGAAGATTTCCCCCGCGTCAAAAAAAAAAAGACAGCGACTATTATTTAGTACAGAGTGTCTAATAGTAGTTTATTTTAACAGTTATAGACAATCACTTTTTTTTTAATTTGGGAATTCTTCCTTATTTTTTGGTTTTCGAAAAATAATTTATTATATCAGGCGACTCAATTATTATCGTCAACCTTTAAGGCATAGTGATAAAAATTCCTTACCAAATCCCATGTAGCCAAAAAAAAAATCAGTCCCTGCATTCCTCTTCTTATTTGAGGGTATGTTGAATTAGTCCTTTTTTTATAGACGGCGACAGATCTTAAAAAGGGTAATAAAGTAATCAAACCGCATATTTCGCATTAACTACCTGATCCGAACCAATATTACAGACAGAAATTGGATATAATGTGCGGAACATGTAAATTCTGCCAATGAAAGCTTGTGCACTCCGACCGGTTTCCCTTGTATCGTTAGATGTGAGTTTTTTTTTGCAGTGGGCGTAGTCTTCTAACAGGTATAAAGTGATTAGACCTTTTTTGTACCTGGGAATCTAAAGATTATCAATACCACAATACATATATTCTAGAAAAAATGCAAGCATTGGCTGAGGAGTTTATGGTACTTCAAAATTACTGCACAAAAAGATTTCTTTTCTTAACTCTCTTCTTTACTCCGGAGAAAAGAATTAGCCCTCTCTGACACCCAATCTTTGGTAAGAAAACGAATGATAAATCTTTGTCATCCTGACTATTAGAATGCCTTTTTTAACATGAATAAACTGTAACACGTGTTAATTGTATACATTATCCTTGCGAGGCATACAAAGAAGTTACGTTGGTCTCTCGGCGGTGGGACCCCAAAGAATCGATTTAGCTATTGATTGTAAGTCCTAGAAAGCATTCATACCCCGCCGCAGTCATAACACCGTCGATCCAAATTAGACCACACCTCGAATATGATATAATTTTTTTAGTTCAGGCGATTATAACTCTTACCCTTATAAAAGATTGCAAAAAGTTCTTCCAAGTTATCTTTTTGTGTAAGATGTTAACAATCTTCTGGAAATAGTTCGTTTCAAACAAAAAAAAATTGCAAAGAGGCAACTGCAAACAATTGCTAATGACAACTGCCATGCAGAGGAAGGTGGTGTATTTTGGCCACCTTCAGAAGGGATCTCTATCAAATTTTCCAAAGCTGGTTCCCCAAGGCAAGATTCGGGGAAAACGGCCATTCGGAGGACGGAGAAGAAAGTAGTTTGATAACATAAGAGATCACGTGTTTTGATTACATTACACTGATAAGAAAGTTACAGGATCGGCATACTTTTCTCCAACTGACCGTGCAACTTTATTTTAAAGATGGCATTCAATAATGAATTCATCTTTAACAACATACTGTGATGATATAGTTGCATTCTTAATAATTTAGAAGCACATTTAGTAAACAAATCTAAATAAGGAAAACTGTAGATACACGATCAAGTTTTAAACCTTCTCCCGGGGGCTTGCTAAATGGTCATTTATACACCAATTTATCATGAACAAACACAGTTCTACAATCGAGCAATCACATCACGATATCGTTATACACTGTAACTAAAACCTATAATGCACACTTAGCAGTAATAAGTTACGCTTAACACGACTTGATCGAATTTACCTAATGTTAATGGTGTCTCTTGTTGTGTGTTTATACTTTTTCTACTGCTATGGCTTCACATAATAAATTTCTATTAATTGGGATGTTAAGATTATTTCTATCTAGAATTGGTCAAGACTTTATCTCATTTGTACTAGGTTCTGAACCATAATGATGCTGTGGATAAAGCGTGCTCGCTCAGAATACTCTCGCTGTCATATAGATATATTCTCTAATAATGATAGCACTGACCCAACTTTTGTGACGAGTACAGCTCATCTGATGCAGGGCATGCGAACCATGGAGCCTACAACCTAACATTTAGATAGCCAAAAAATAGCAATAAGATTGACAATGTCAGGATGATAGCTGAGCTAGGTAGGTTCTAATTAATTCTATCAACGAAACTCCATACCATTAGGCCACGGAATAGAAGCAGCGACATTCGTATAATTAGGATGCCACCACGAACACAGGTGAAGTAATTTAAAAAGGCAGTATTTTTACAAGTAAAGAAACGACAAGATGTTGATTACCTGATCATAAGCGATTTAACTGTCCAAGGCAATATAATACTACTTAAGATATGTATATATATAATACACAAACTTATAATGCGCAGTTACCTCCTCAGTATTTTCTTAACAAATGTTAGTATGTGATAACATGTATATGAAACAAACCGCACAAATAGACATTGCGATAGTTCCTACACAAATAATCACTGTCGAGAGAAACTTATCTGGGATATACATATGTAGATCTATTCTGAGCAAAATTTTCGCTCCAAAAAAAATAAAATAGAACGGATGATTATAATGTCTTTAAATCCTGTAACAGTGCCACCTAGTAATAAAAAATTGCAACACAATTGCTTCACGCGTTTGGCAATAAAACCTAACAATAGACGACTAACGCCATCTAGCAAAAAAATAATGAAATCGTAAAAATTTTAATTGAATTTATTTAGCAATAGTATTTAGTCTGTTGACGCTGCCGTAATAGTATTAGTAAAAAGGTTTAATAATCCAATGTTTATAATGAAATGTACTTTGTGAAACGAAAACTAGCTAATGAATTATATATTACCGTGGTTTAAATTCAATTATTGCTAATCGTTTGCACGGTACACAGTACTTCCGGTTGGTTGTCATATGCTATCCACAGCTATTACAACAAATCTCTTTTTTCATTGAAATTTAAAAGAGTTATTACTTTCTTAACATAAAAAAATACCGAAGAGTTTTTTTTGCACAAATTACTAGTTGTAGCAACGATAAATGTTTCTATCTTAAGATCATAATAAGCTAAATTCAACTTAATCATCAGTCCGTAAAGCCGCCTAAATTTTAGTCACAAAAGAAACTCCTTCGAAAGTAACGAAAATTCGTTCCGACCTAGATCACCGTCTAGTCAAGTTGCTATTTATCGACAATCGTTACGTCAATTCTTAATCCATGACAAGGAGGAAGTTTACAATTGAACGCGTATCTTTTTTCTTCCTTTTTATATAACGAAACTTTTTATTAGAAGAATGCTCCTAAAAGTAGGTCCCATAAACATTTAAAAATTAAAACTAATCTCTTAAGTGAAAAAATGGGTAACATTAATAATTTAATATATACCTTTGCGATTTTGATGATTTTTGTTTGCTAGAAAGTAACTTAAAGTAAGTTTCCCAGAAATGGAAAAGAGTAAACCGTAAGGGTAACATGATAAATAATTGATTTTGAGAGGATTTAACCAGGTATTAATAATCTTATGAATCGATATGTGATATTCAACTTTTCAGCATAGGTTTTTTCATTTGTTCGTGAAAGAGTGTTATCGACAGTTGTTACGAAATTTTTCTCGCAACAATTGTATAGAGATATTTATACTATCTCAAACAACCGGCAGCCCGTAGTGTGGGCATGCGAACGCTAATGTAACTGGTGCCCTTGAACTGAATACTAGTAAATTTTTGTGTAAAGAACTAGTAAAGATTAATGGTAATTAAATAAACAGTTAAAAATGTACCTAACTTTATGTTCGCCGTGATTGTTATATGTATTTTTGATAATATCATAGATTTATAACTTCTTTACAATAGCGTAGAAAAGGCGTATAATGTAATAGAAGGTTATTTGCAAAAAGTATATTTTTCCTGTACGAAGTTTTTCGGTACACAATGTGTATCGAGAACCTTGTACGATGCGGATGTTCATGTATTACATTTAGCATTTAATCATTTTAATAACAGGATCGTGAAACTCATCAACTAATTTTTTAATAACACCACAAATTAAACTTATTTATTTCATTACATATTTTTCTTTAGTGTAAGAAAAAATTAAGTTTTTAAATATATTTTATTCTATTTAATTCGAAGAAAATAAGTGTTTTAATTATCTCTTGAACCGATTCTAAACAGTGGTTCTAGACGGTTATTAAACACCTCTGATTTGTGCTGATGCTGAACTGCTGGATAGGATGCCCCGACACGAAGAAATTAAAATAACC
This sequence comes from Pachliopta kotzebuea, assembly GCA_018246255.1. NCBI lineage: Eukaryota > Metazoa > Arthropoda > Insecta > Lepidoptera > Papilionidae > Pachliopta > Pachliopta kotzebuea. Next base: position 4,563 of record DWLS01001623.1, on the reverse strand, counting down.
ATCATTGGTGTAAATCCAATATCTGCGGTAACCTGTCATTCTCCCCTCGAGCACAGATACCCAAAACCGAAGAGCAATCTCTTCTAGAAAAAAAAATAAGGTGTTATTGAGACAAAGTTATGAAATTGTTTTGTAATTTTTTAAACCAGTTAATGTAATGTTTCAAGCAGTTTTTATAATTACATAAAAGCTATTTCTTTTTACACTTAACCTATCGTACATAACAACATTGCAGACACTCTCAAGCGAATGTTAATGAAGTTAAGTTGTATATAGTATTATAAAATTTCCTATCTTTTAAACTGTTAATATATGAAAGTAATATGCACCTTAATTTAGTTTGCTGACCAAATGGATGAATGTAATTGTGAAATAAGGAAAGAACTTAATGTTATAAAAACATTACAACTAAGCTAATTATAAGTTGTTACTTTTATTATTTGCTCTGAAACAATCATACAGGTATTCAATTATCTTTAATCATAATGCAACATATGAGAGTGTTTTGATTCTCGTGACTGAAGCAATTACTAGGTCGGCTCGGAACGAGTTGGACACCACCCACGAAAGGCTGTTACAAAACATACATTTGTTACAATTAATAGTTAAGGAGTAGTATAATTTTTTATAAATTCTTAATATTTAAGCGATTCGAAGACACAGTAGCTTAACGCTTACTTTTTAAAGTTTAGAGTCCTTAATCCGTTTCCTGACGACACATGTTGCAGAGCCTGGATGGAAGCAAAGTTTGGACTTTCCTGTTTAGCTACCAGACTCATATAACAGAATCGCTGTATTCTGACTTTCAATATATAGATATGTATTGTATTGTAAACGAAAACACTTCCCTACCAATTATACAATCACATTGTCACATAGATCCATGTAAATTTGAGATCAAATATTAGCGCATTTTAGACAAAAAATATAAAATTTACTTATTATTTCCCTCCTTCAAATGATAGACTCTGTAATCACGTAAGATGGAAAAAAAATCTAGAATTTAATTTAATAAAAAATGGTTAAATAAGTTACGGAGAACGAAGTAAAGTAAGCGAAAAGATTTGGTTATGACACCGCTGGTTTGATAATTGTCATTATTTTACAATATATATTAACTTCATTTATATTTGCTAATGTTAATATCCTTGTAAACTGAAATCGTTTATTTTTAAGTAAACGATTACAATTCCTGTGAATTACAGTTTTGTTTTAACCATGTCGGTTTGTAGGCAGAGAGATTGTAACAATATGATGATCTTTCTTAACCGGACATAATTTAAGTGGGTACCATCGAGAGTAATTTCTGTCTTCGCTGACATCCGCTATGTAGGACATTTAATTAATGTAAAGACGACTACAATACAATGCAGTGTATATCAACCTAACTTGCGGCTCATGGTTATGGGTATCACTTACCATGATGTGAATATTTTATTCACTTACTTGAAAAAAATATGACTCTTTCACTACCTTTAAATATAGTATGTGAATAATTGATGTAGCCTTTATGAATTTCACTTCCATAGTTAAAAAAGATTATCTGGCGCAACACAACTTGCCATTGCTCCACTTATTGTATACGGTTTGTTAATATTTGTTTATGTAATCTCACCACAATCGCAGCGAGAATGCTAACCGAAATTTGTCATCTAATAACACATACAAATTCACCTTAAACGTAATCACGAGCAGTTGTAGTATTTTCGTTGGTAAACTCTGTCGTAAGAGTTACATTACTACACTTTTATGCGAGAACGCCTCGATGTGTATCTAATTTACTAAAATATTTTCCTCATGGATATTTCTTTCGTCCGCATCTTTTGCAACTTGTTTTTCTTCTTGGTGTAATTTTAAAGTAATTAATATGATTTATTTATTTAGTAAACAGTAACTCGTATGTTAATTTTATGTCAAAATTAGTACGTGTTAATAACAACGTAATTAAATTAACATATTTAAATTGACTATGTTTCTTGTTAAGAGCCACAAAGCGTGAACCTTCTCCTGAAATCAGAGTAATAAGCTATTTTTCTCGACTTTGATCCATCGTCTATGTTATTATACACTTTTCTCTCATAAGTTACTTCATATAAATTCAAACTTTCTTCGTTAATTGTCTTATATCATTATTAACATAGTCGTTATGGGATACCTGAATGAGGTGAGTACTCAAATTTAAATAGTGGATACATCTTTTAACCGACCTAATTAAATACTGCACTTATATTTTCTCTGCCGCAAGCAGACATACGTATAAGACTTAAAATATTCACAATGTAACTAATTCACCACAAAACTACTTCACGAGCTACAAACTTCACCATCCAATCGTTAATGCCTCTTAATAATATCATGTGAAATTAAAACTCATTACTGAAAAAAAAATTATATTCTTATGGTTATTATCTTTGTGGTTGTCAATATTAACATTTAGGCGACTATTATCAAGACATCAAAAGAATTTAATTCTTTTGATGTCTAATAATAATAGTTAATTCAGCGTGACAACTATCCAACCAAAAACACAAACATGCACCTCTTTCATATGCTACGCTTTTCTTTGAAAAAATATCCTTCACCGACCACGGTACAGTCAAGAATTAAATGGCCGTTAAAATTTTGCCTTACTCCACATATACAGCTATCTAATAGTATTATTTCTCCATTAGACGAAGGGACCTTTGTTTTGTGGACAACAGTACAACGACATGGTGAATATATATATATTGTCAAGAATAATAATTTAATCCATGACTATGTAAAGTAGTAAAGTTGTAAAAATAGAAATGCCTCTATTAATCACATGTGTATTCGTTTTGACGTACAGAGTATATTTGCAAAAAGAGACCTTATTACTTAATACGTTATCTAACAAATGTGGCATCGAAAGAGCTTCGAGTTTAATGTTTGTTTAATGACACGATTAATTATCTTCACCAAGAATCCGGATCCATCATAGAAGCCTCTCGCTTCGATCAAGCTATCTGTGTCAAATTACCTTTTTAGATCATTTGTTATGAATCAACATATGTCAAATAGCTGACCCCAGTTACCAATCAAATCTGACTTTTGAAAAGTTCTACTAGAATTTTTTCATTTTCATCAATAAACGGAAAATAAACTTTGACAATGACTATATCATTGTCAAAGTTTATTTTCCGTTTATTAATTATAAGTAATCCATAAATTCGAGATATTAATGTATTTACTTGTAAAATTATTGAGATGTTAAGTGCATGCTCTAGTGCAAAGAAATTAGAAAGCTTTTCTTTATACTTTGTTGTGAATTGTTGTAAAACAGTGTGATTTTAGATTAAACTTGGTTACGGTATTAATTAAATTATACGTATTAAAAAGTCATTAATAATTTTATAGAAATGTCTTTTTTATTAAAAATCTAAATGTTTATGTGTATATGAGAACAAATTGGCTAATAATCAATACTAGCAATTCGTTTTAAATTCGGTATGTACATGTATAATACTAAACTATGCGCATGAAACAAATTTATAGAAAAAAAACAAAAGTTATTGAATTTGTTATTATGTTTCAAGATACATCTTCAAGAAATGTTTTCAAATTACACCGTAAATCTCTTGTATTTCTTTTAGTTGAAACAGTCTACAATATCAAATTTTCAGTCATATTAAGAACGGTATTTGGGTGTTAAGAGATGCTTCACTTTTATTGCAGTAGTTACTCGTACACACACATTTACGACACGCCGATACCTTTTTTTTATTATATTATAAGCTTTACTGTGTTGAAATGAAAATTCTATCATTCTAATAACACGATGTAGTTACTGTGAGGTAACTAAAGTAAATTGCCTACATCCTAACACGGCTAACTGCTGTTGCTGAATAGATCAATATGCAACAGCGGTATGCGGATCAATTAGTAACTTTAATGCGTATTCTATCAATACGTCAGCCTAGTCAATGATCAACGTAGTGGTTTATACAATTTCTATCAAATATTCAAATTAAATTATATCCTTAGTTCAAGCATAATCTCATAAACAAGGAGTTATGTTAATAGAGTTTTATTTCACTTTTATAATTCAATAAAAACTGGTATTAACACTAATTTGCAGAAACAATTTAGTTCATAATCCCATAAAAAATGCGTTACAGGTTATAACATTTGTTTTTGTCTATCTGTTACTTCGGAGATCTCAAATCACGGTGATTTAGTATATTGTGAATTTAACGTAGAGTTCCTAATATTTTTTTTAATAATTTGGTTGTTCTCTTTGACTTTGCCCCTAAAGTTCTACTAATAACTACTATGTACTACTATTACCAGAATTAATTGTAACTTTAGTTTTATTAAAAGTCTTCATCGTCATATGGGCCTATTATTGTTTCTTTGTTGATCATAGGCATTCAGATGAATTATAAAATTACCTAGCACATTAAACTTGAAATGTAGGTAAGCAAGCAAATAGTTAAGTAAAACCCAGGCAAAGGTACTTGCGTATTAGCGGATCCTACATCCACATTCACTAAAGACCTGATGTCTTTGGCGAATGTGGAGGATATAGACATTTAAATAATG
>DWLS01001622.1:0-20927 GCA_018246255.1 Pachliopta kotzebuea | reverse complement strand
GCAACACCCGTATCCAAGGGCGGTCCTCACCGCCCACAGTCCGCGACACAGGCGACGGTGGTCAGAGGGCGGGCCCGTGCCCCCCTCCGACGACCGCGTAGCCCGCGCCACTGCGACCCGTTTTTGTACTCCAAGTATGGAATTAGGTTAAGGTACAGTTCATATATATAAGTATCTATTTTATCCTCTCCCCCTTTTTCTTCCTACCTCTTCCTCCTTCCCCAAATCCTCTTCCTTCGTCTCTCTCCTCTCCTTTATATTATATATATTTCAGCTCGCGGAGTCCGGATCCGCGATCCGAATAAAAAAAAAGTTAACATAGATCACTCTTTATGTACATTATTTTTTTATACATTGTTTGTCAGATACACGTATGTTATGTCTTGTTCTTTACAAGAAAATAAATTCTATGTTAGATGACGAACGTTGAATGCCTCGAGAACTATTTCAAGTATACGGAATGGTCCTTCGTTTCTCTTTGTTTTTAACTTCTGTAATATGAACATCGCGATAGACTTTATAAAAGGGAAAAACCGTTCTTTTTCATATTTATTGGGTAATCGACGAAATTCCCTCCGAATTTTAATTGTTATGATAGGTTGCAACTATTAACTGAACAGTTCTTCTCTTGTCTTGTCCTTGTCTTGTCCTTTGTCTTGTTCTTTGTCTTTCGTCTTTCGTTGTCTTTTATCTTTTGTCTTGTGTGTAGTTTCATTTTCTTCTAAAACTACATGTTTTTTAATTAATAATCTTTGATATTTTTACTTAGTATTTTGCAGTTACACTGAGCTATGGCCACTTTTTCCATTGCAGTATACACAGCAGCAAGAAAATGTAAAACATAGATATGTTAAAATATTATATTGATAAAAATATTGCTTATTTATACTGTGTATCACAATATTTCTTTATATATAAATATTTGTAATGGGTGGACAAATAAACAAATCTATTATCTATTCTTATATTTTCTTATACGGAAGTTTAGTATTTACCACAGACGTTTATGTAGATATCATAAAACATTGCTGTCTCTCAGTTTGGATTATGTCTTAAACCCACCAACGTAATGCAGAGCTGTTAACTTCTAGTCAGATTGTTATGAATGGATATCAACATGTTGAAAGCTAAGTCTAATATACCACCTTCAAAATTTCCTAACTTAGTTCACTTGTACATAATTAAATAATTTATGTTTTAAAACACTTGCACAGAAATCGATTAATTTATTTCACAACAGCTAAGACTTTCCTAAAAAACTGTGAAAGTAGTAAAAGCTTTTATTTACTACTGATATATTTTATTACAAATTAAGTGGTAGTTATTGTTTATGATAGTAGTAAAATAAATATATTTTTCTGTTTTATAGCAACTTATAACATGATGTAAGCTTATCGAGCATTTTAGCGAACCCAATGGTAGAGAATGTTTGTCGTAGTCATAAATAGATACAGATTATGATAAATTGGAATATTTTGGTATCATATCAGTTTCTTGTTGTGTTTAATATATAACAAAGCATACTCTTGTACCAAATATATCATGACTAAAATACGTATACAAAAAGATTATACATCTTTCAGTTTGATGTAAAACATTAGAAGCTTGAAGCTTTCATTTCTCAAAAAAAATAAATTATTGTTTGTATGCAATAAAGCACTGAATTTTTCAAAGAAAGATTTCTTAACTATAAACTGAAGATATTAATTACAATCGAGTATCAGTTCGTTTTTAACAACAACAATGTATTGCCGAATCGATAAGTGCAAACAACATGCGTGAAATTTAAACGGTGATAATGATAATAACGGCTCACGAATTAATATTCAATGATATGTGGCAGACTCTTAAGAGATTGAAAATTAAATATAGATGATAATATATACCATGTGTTTAGTAAAATGAGAAATGGAAAGCAGAAATCGCAATCACTTTTCCAATTATTTCCATAAATAACATAGAATGCGTAATTCTCAATACCTTGAGGTCCAATGCCATTGATGGATAACTGTATATCATTCTTGATTTCTTTTTGTCTTGGTAATGATGACGATAGCACATGAAGTTTTTATTTTATTCAGGGTTTTTAATATTGATGCAAACACCATCAACTTCACCATTATTTTGAAATGGTCTAAAATAAATTAGGTCAAAGATGTGTTGTAATCACACAGAGCTTATGGGCTTTAATATTTTAACATCCGTAACATGGCAACGATATTATCTATTCTCCGATGACGTATAATGAATGGTGTGTAGTAATTTAACAGACTTTGACATTGGATATTGGGCTCGTGGACCCGGGGCCTGTGACCCAATAAATTATGTTATGAACACATTTGCAATATATGGTAAAAGTGGTAGCTAGCCAAACAAATTTTTTGAAAAACTTTATTACTGTCTTTATGCTAAAAATATATGATGACAAAATTTAAACTGGGCATTTTGTATTTTATGGCAAATGGTATTTGCTCTGCACCGGTGGGAGTCAAAATAGCAAGATGAATCTCATGTTACTGCCGTATTATAAAGTATACAGAGAGAGAAATTTTGGAATTATGTTATATTTATAGAACTATGCCATGCTAAATTTACCTGGTACTAGTTTATACCAATTTCACTATTATTTTATCACTAAAAGAAATAATATGAATAATAATGCTTTCGTTTAGTATAAAACTTAAAAATAAAATGGCTTAAGACAAGAACGCGTTGAAACTGTTTTCGTCCATTTATTAAATATTATAAATATTACTCTAAAAGCTGATTATTGCTGTTATGATTAGTAATATTAATTTTACAATTACAAATATAAATGTAAAAACGTATTAGTTGAAGAATGTTAGTATTTCCGGTATTCGAAAATAAATTCTAAACGTGGGGTTAACGTAAATACACTTCAGTATTTCGTTCTGTCGAATATTTGTTAATTGATGGCTCTTAACAAGGGTAATATAAACGTACATATGATTATCAGTGTACGTTACATTTTACTGCAAAATCGAGATAATCTAATAATAAACTTAAATTTCAATGCTTATATTTTTTAAACATGTTACACATAAAAAAATTTAGTATTAACAATATACTTCTTTAAATATTAATTTATGCTATGATTAAAATCCAATTACTTAGTAACAAATTTGGAGTTTTATAATATAATAACATCTTATGCATGCAAAATAAAATTCATCTTAAAATGAGTAAACTTGTATAAAATAACTATTTATAAAACAGTAAACAATTAGGTTTAATGAAATAGCTTTAGATGATTAGTTTCGTAACTGACCATGTTTGATGTGTTAATGGTATTACAATTTCGAGTGCTTTCAAAGACTTATAGAGTATCCACACATTTCTTTTTGTTAAAGACATTGACAGATTTGTCGTTCTGTACGTTAATAAATATAAGCACAATTTACTCATTTGTATTATACTAAAGAAATTTCTTAGTCATAATGATTATAATCTGATAAATGAATGAATTTTATACAAAAAATATTAAGCATTCATACTTAGATACATTGACTTGACATTATAATTTGAAACAAGTTATTGCATAACTTAGATAAAAACTGTGCTGTTAATTTTCATAATTTTCTTTTGTCAATATAATAGTTGTAGACCATCTAAGAAGTAAAATTTTAAGAAATGAATGCGACTAAGGCCTATAGCGCAGTGTAACAAGGCTAACTGGGTTCCCAACTTGTTATAAGGGATACGTTTGCGTCACTTCGTCGTTTATTAAAACAATAAACTAATATTAACAGATAACGGTTAATTCAAAACAATTTTTCTGATGTGTGAAATATAACCATTTATTGATATTTGTAAATGATTTGATATTTAAATATATCTGACGACAAAACTAATAACGTATCTAATCTATTGTAATTACCACCTTAACAGTACACGGTTAAAATCCTTTTTTAAAGACTTGTAATACATGAGATATGTGACATCTATGTTATTGTCTTTGCGTAAAGCTAAATCCGTAATCATATAAAATTCTATTAAAGATTATCTATTTCTCCCATCGAAGATAATATTAAATTTTATCAACGACTAGAATTTAAATACATTAATGTGTTATATTAATGGAGAAAATAAATAACCAGGTAAGGTATTTGGAACGACAATAATTAAAATTGTTTGACTTAATTACTCTTCCATAAGAAATTTTCGCTCTCCGAATATAATAATTTAAAGAAACAATTTCCGTGAAAAACCACAACTCTTTACTTACCTACTGCAGTGTGTAACGTTATGGCTTTAAAAAATTACAAAAAATAAAAAAATACAGAGTGTCATTGCTCGCTAATAGATACCAGGAATTTACTAGTCTTCAAAAAGCTTGGAGATAACTTGATATTTTAAAGTATATAAGATAATAATCGAGCCACCAAAAACGTTTGACTAACTATAGCCCTGATTAAATTCAATTATGAACTGACTTACAAAAATTATTTAAAGTTTATTTTAAGAACTTAGAACATTACAAGAATTAAGAAAAATATTTGCGAATGGTGCGTATATGAGGTACGTCTTTAGTTTGTAATTTAACCAAAAAAAGAAGAGAGGTATATATAAAAGATACAATAAATGTACAACTTAAGTTTTGACTAATCTGTTGGAGTTAAAGGAATCGTTTATAACTTAAGTTTCTTCTTGTTCCAGATAATATATATTCATCATGAATAATTGCCTTGAAATGTAATACAGAATGTCTCTTCTAGTTAATTCTACCACACAAAATTCTGCACAGGAATATCTTGAAGAAAAATATGAAGAAGAAGATGCGATGGAAAATAATATATCTTTGTATAACCTGACGAGATTTGAAAATGACGTGGTTTGCGTATTTAAAGAGGAATCTGAAGACTTTGTTACATCATTAACGTTTCAAATCATCGTCTATACTATGTACAGCGCTGTTTTTATTATCGCTCTTATGGGCAATGGATTGGTATGCTTCATAGTTCATACGTCACCCAGAATGAAATCAGTGACTAATTATTTCATATTGAATTTGGCGGTTGGTGACATTTTAATGACTATGTTCTGTGTGCCGTTTTCTTTTGTGCCCGTACTAGTGCTTCGCTACTGGCCCTTTGGTGATGTCATGTGTCGCGTGGTTAATTATTCTCAAGCTGTATCAGTGCTCGTCAGTGCATACACTCTTTTAGCAATATCTATAGACAGATATGTGGCAATTTTACGACCTTTGAAGCCGCGATTGGGAAGGGTTGCGGCAAAGGTTGTCATTTTCACAGTATGGAGCGGCGCGTTGGCCACAGCATCACCTATACCAATTGTATCTCAATTACAAAAACCTTCCTTGTGGCATTTGGCATGTAATGTGTAAGTAATTTCATCATATTAAACTGAATCATCTCATCTCTTTCTTAAGTTAAGTAGGTATTTGATAAGTTATTGTTTTCGTTCCTTTACTTAAATGTGTTTTTATTCGCGATTTTCTCATTTGATTATAATGGAGGATAACGTTAGACCACTAGGCAAAAATAATACCCTTTTTTCCACCATAGCTTTCTTAACAACCATTTTAAAACAATGTTGTTCTTAATATAAACCTTTTGCTCAACTATTTTATATTATTTTAAAAATGTTATTACAGTTATATTTGTGGTGAAAAATGGGCTGATATGAAACAAAGCGAACAATATACACTGGCTTTGTTGACTCTGCAATTTGCTTTACCACTAGCTGCACTAGTTGGAACTTACGCTAGAATAGCTTACGTCGTTTGGGCAGTTAGACCACCGGGAGAAGCTCAGTCAGATCGAGATTCCCGTATGCTAAACTCAAAACGTAAAGTAAGTTGTATTTTAAGCAAGGTTTTATTTCATTAATATGCCATTGGGTACCAGTTTGTCACCACTTCCGTCTATATTGCTTCCATGACAGTCTATAAGTGTCCTGCTCTATTCACGTTCTGTACTTGTTGACCCTTCAAAAACACATAAACACCGAATTGACACTAGAATACCGAAAGTTCGTAAGAGAGAGTAAATTAGACATAGAACAAAATATAAAAATAATATAGGTATATAAAAACAAAAACGTTTCTTCGTAAAATTTTGTCACTTAACTATGAAGTTCATGTAATGTTAAAAAATATGGCACTTAAGTTGTGCGATACATTAGTCCATTAAATATTTAGTTCATAATTTGTACTTATTTTTGTGTGGTTTTAATAGAGTATAGATAGTTGCATACATCATTTAAAAATTTTGGAAATTATGTGATTAATTTAGAACTGAAAATGTTTTAAAAATAATTCAGACTGATTATAAATAATTTTTAAGACAGTGTACCATTATTTTTATATTCAGTTTATTATTTGACAGAGATTTAAGAATTATTTAGAATGTCTCTATCAAGTAAAATGTTATTTAGTTCGATGTTATTAAACTGTAGTAATTTTTGCAGATGATTAAGATGATGGTTACCGTGGTTGCGGTTTTCATCATTTGCTGGTTACCGCTTAACATTTTCATTGTAAGTACGAACATTTTATATTCAATAAATTATTTATTTAAAATAGGACACTGTTTCTTTTGCTATCAACGCAGTACCAATTCCTCACGCCAAGCAATAGTGTGCGATCATTCCGCTGTTCCAGTTCAAAAGTTAATGAAATTTTTAGGCTAACGAAGCTTAACATCTTTGTTTCATGCTGTCAAGCATAACTTTACGCATAATATTACTATGGCTTGGTATCACTTACTATCAGGTCGAACGGAACGACAAGCTCTACGTTAATATTATTAATAGGTGATAAAGTAAAGGTGAAATTAAATTTATTGTTACTCTTAATTTTAACTGAAGTGATTGTTCTTTTGTACTTGCGATTAGGTGCTTTGGACAGTTAACGGCACCGATGAGGAGTGGAGTGCGTGGCCCGGATTGCCATACGTGTGGTTTGCATGTCATTGGCTCGCCATGTCTCACTCCTGCTACAATCCTGTCATCTATTGCTACATGAATAACAAGTACAAACAAGGATTTAAACAGGTATAGAAATTGCATAAAAACATATATTCAAGACTTCTAATTAGTATCATTAAAAACATTTTTAAGTATTTAAAAACTTTGTTGAAACAGATAAATCCGTTTTCAAGGACTCTGACACTTTTTGACCAACGTTAAAACTATTTTGACAGGTTTTCGATAAGCTATTTTGCGTCAAAATAAAGAGTCGCTCCTGTCATCGCTCGAGTTTTTGCGAGGGTGTACCAATGTCAGGTGAGAATTCTTTTTTAACTTCAGAAAGGTATTCCTGAAGTTCCTAAACATGTAAAGAAATTATTTAAAGTGCAAGAGACGTTTCAATATCTTATACTACATACACCGATCAGATAGGAACTGTCGAATTGCCTGTGGCTGTCTCTTGGGGTAATGGGCATAGTAGCTAGTTAAATTATCGATGTAACGGGAGAATATCTTGAGTCTTAACAGTAAAAAATAAAAAATAAATTTACTGTTATCGATACATGAGATGTTTATTAAACTTTGTCCAAAAATCTTTTAAATTGCTTTATCAATGGCGTATGATAAATTTATATTATATGTTATATAATATATTTGTTGTTTGTATCATTTTACTTGTGAATAATCTTCTGTTTTATAACTTTGAAAAGGGACTATGAAACATTTGCTGATTAGATCTATTACACGTTAAACATTTACTCTTTTGGGCATTATAGTGTTAATGCGTTTAGTTTCGACCCTTCCTTAATGTAATTTGTGATATACGACTTCACAGAACTGGTGGGCGTAAATGGGAAAGAAGGCCAGAGACTCGCAAGGAGTAGTAAAAATCGTTTTTCACGTACCAGCGACAATGAATGTGAATATTCTAAATGTGTGCGGAACCACAAGACTACTAAGTCTAGGGTTAACCGTAAGTACATGCATAAGAACTCTGTTTAAATGTTTATTAATAACTTTGACTCAAAAAAAAACAATAAACTTGTTCAATGTTATTCCTAGTTTTATTTAATGTATGGCAACATAAACTCTCTCTGTCAATACCCGAATGCACTTCGCTTTTGACGATAAGTATTAACGAATCAAATTGCCGTTTTTTACACAAAAAGGAAATCTATTGTTTCGGTATGTATATATATATTGATATATTCACACATTATTTTATATAAGGAAAATGCTTTTATAACATGTCATTCACATGAATAGGTTCGTAGCGTAACCAATGTTATAGTCATCGATCGATCGATATTTGAGATTGTAGTTGCGAAGAACAGCAAATATAAGCTGAAGATTTTTCTTTGTGTTACATGGTTTGTTATGAATTATTTTTCATTTACAACTCACAAAGACATACAAAACAGTTCCTGTAAAAAAAATTATTAAAAATGTTTACTGAATCTGCGACAATAATATAATAACTAAAGAGAAATAAATACTATCAAAAAGTTTATTATAAATCATACTTAGAAACAGAAAGACAATCGCAAATCGCGATAAAATAAAAGAACCAGCTTTATCTTATCGGGGGTTGTAACATACTCTAGCATTTTGGTTTTAACCATTCATAGTAAAGCTTGGCGTAAAAACATTTACACATGTCAATGACAGTTATGAATGCACATTATTTGTTAAATTTAAACTTCGTAACTAAACTACAAAGAAAAGCTTTCGAGCTTGGTCGGTGTGCTAGGTAATTTGGATTGACTTACTTTACAAGAGAAAATTTCTTGTCAATTAAGATACAGGCACTATGCGAACTAGTTAAATAGTTTTTTTAGTCGAAGATGCAATGAGACTAGTATGACGTTCATCTAGCGAAAAGCTCGCTCGTAGGTGTAAGGTTTTAATTTTGTTTTGCGTTTGTCATCTTGGTATGTTAAATTTTCTGTGTCATTATAGTGGTAATTTCATTAACTGCAGCGCTCTTTATACCGTAATGTTTGGACATTACTCCTTAGCAGAAGATATATGCGCTGTACTATAAGTATTGTTTACGTAAACGAAAGATATACCGCTTGTTTTATAACTATCTCATATCACTTGCTATACTTTACGAGGACGCTTTAGAGAATTATGTAGAAAACTACAAAAGGTTTTCTTTAAATTTATTTTGTATGTTTGATAAGCGATAACACCATGAATAATTGCGATTTATTTATCGAAAGAATGTCTCTTACAGAATATAAAACAACCTTTCTGAAAAAATAAAGCAATGTACTTATTTGTAAGTTACGACAGGCTTCAAATTGGACGACAATGAATTCCAATATACTAAATAACCACCACGTTGGTATCTGGTTTTACTTCGTAATCAGAAAAAGTTGCTGTTCCCCATCAATAGGTTAGACGCTTGTATATTTTTTTAAATATACTCGTAATATATTACAACAAACGAACAATCGTGCGTGGGTGACCATGAACCCTCATCAGTGTACACTGGAAAAAGTACAAAAATTTATGACTCACTCTATGCAACGCTTTATGTAATTTAGATAAATGAATACCAGACGGAACATTTGCATTTAAAAAGGCTTTTTCTTGTGTATTTCCCGGAGAGACCAGTCTTATCCTGCGCCATTTCATTACCTCTGATTATTTTTACGTTTTTTTTTAATTACCTTTTGCGTACTTTGACTTAGTCTCGAAGTAATTAGCAAATTAACTATTTTATTATATATATATATATAAATAATAATATTAGGGTCACACATGGGCTTTTTTTTAAGTGTTCCTTTTACAGTTTATGATACTGATATGGTTGGATTCTTTGACATAGCTATTGCTAATACCTAAAACTTAAAAATTTGACCTGGTAGTGTTCAATATAAGTAGAACATATGTAGATCTCTTAACTGTCCAAATTAACATTCTTTTTAATAGGATTAAAGATAAGCGAGTTGATTGTACAAAGCTATTAATAAAATTTGTTATTAAATATATATGCACTAACATAATATAATTATAAAAATAAAATACACAACGACTAAAATTAGTAATAGCTGATTCTGACAGGACTGAAAATAAGGAATCTTTAAAAAAAAAATTTGGTATTTTACTGTACTATATTATTAATTAGCAGAGAGTAAAGGAGGTATTAAAATTTACACACGTACACACAGAACAGACGCTTAAAACATACAAATACAACAAAACACGAAACGACGAACAACAACAATCAAACAATTATTTTTATTACATATGTTAAACTTCAAGTTTTATTTTTTTAAAAGTTTTTTTTTTCAATTATAATTAATTGTAACTATCAATCGACGGTGATAACCTTTTGTAACCTAATTGGTTAATCTAAAAAATTTATTACCAAAAGTATTTTAATTTTGTCATGTATACGAGAACGTACATTTTGACACAATGGGCTTACTTTGTAGGCTTTAATGTATACTTATATTCAGTTATTTAGCGCAAGAAATTCCTGAGTTAATAGAAAGTTATAAACGACAGTGACAATGAGGGATTTTTCGTTCTAACAGTTAAGACTTATTTCAAGAAAAAGCCATAGCCAAATTATCTGTCAATACAACCTTTACACAGCTAAGTTATTTCTTCGATTTTGTTTTATATTTGAAATAAAATTAATCAATTATATTTTGAAATAAGGGTACAGTGCAATTATTGTAATTGCTAACTCGTTTCATTAAACATTACCAAGGAAACAATTGATAAAGATTACGAAATTAATTCGATAATTAATTTTATACAATTGACAGATTGTAAAACAAATAAAGTATAGGAAAACATATTACTCATTATTTTAAATAGTCTAATATTAGTCAAGTTAAAAAGGTAAGGCTAATTATTTTACCAAACGAAACTATGGAATACTATATACTTTAATATTTTTATTACCATACACTTTCGACTTCTATATATAATTTCTTTGGAGATCTAGCTTGTTCGGTTTAGTTTGGTTTGATCTTTCACCTTTGATTTAAGAATGGCTGTAAATAATACAAGCAATTCATAAAAAAAGACTGTGGTGGACTTTTCTTACGTGTATGAGCGTTTTCAAGTTAGCTTATGTTTCATGTAACACTTGATTAGCTACATCTTTATTCAATTTATTGGGGTAATTTTAAAGACAAATAAATATAGATTTAGTATCAAAGATTATACAAACGAAATAGTTTAGCGAAAATTATTAATGTTGTTGTTTTTGAAGCAAAATTAAACATGAAGTTCGTAAGATCGAATGCAATTTGGTGAACAAAGGGAATAAACAGTACACTGAGATTAAGTTTCTAGTTATATTAATGTTTGGAGCATTGCTTTGTCGGGTCTCTTTAGATAAGTATTGTTTGACTTTTATTAAATCAATATTATTATAACTCGTTATATTACTAGTTAGTTGCATGTACATGTGTCTTAGTGGATGGATGTTGCTATTGTCTGTAAGCAGCTTAAAAAGTTGTAGAAGAAAAATTCTATTATTAACTCCGGTGTTATTAGTAACAGCGTGTTTACGAATGTATTTTGAAAAATATCGGTGACGTATTCATAACGTTACTCCATGCGTTTACCAATGTTTATACGAGTTAAAAAAAACACGAAATATAAATAAATCCGTACTACTGCTAACAATAACTTCCTTTTACATGGAAGTTATTTTTTTCATTTCACGAGATGTAATTTTATTTTTCGTGTAAATTTCGACAAAAATCATTGAAAATTTTGCTTGATCTGATTCCATTCCTAAAACGAAACCTGAATAACAATTTAGGTATGGCAACTACTAGTAACAGATATGTCTTTTCCAAAGGACTAACAATGTAATTACATGAGATTAAACGCAGGTATTAAACCAACATTTATCTATTATCATGAAATATTTACTTAGCACAAGTGAACGATTAAATCTAAATGTTAACGAGTATTTTCATAATGGTATCAGAATTATTAACATTCTGTACTACGGGACCGCTACATAGTACTTAACAATTTAATGTTAATCAATATTTACGAAAACAAAAAATACTTAAAACTTTGTTAATAAGTATTCCAATTACTCATTGGGGAGCAAAGACAAAAGAAAAGGGACTTATTACACAAAAGATTGTTATGAAACGCGAACTTATTATCTTTTCTTTTATATTATAACCTCTGTTATTCAGAGATTTTGTCAATTAAATATAACTTTCCCAATGTTCGTTAATTAATTAAATATTATATTACAATTTATAATATTTATTCTCTCTAAAGCTTTATAGATTACTCTTTCAGCATAAAATAAAATTCGGTAAAGACCAGAAATTAGGTATAAAAAGGCTGTAGCTTATCTTGTTAAGAAGATATGAAAGGTCAAAGTTAGCACCATGGAAGTTTAGGAAAAGGCAAAAAACAAAAATTTTAATTAGAATCGAACTTATGACCTTTGTATCCATAACAAGAAAATTAACATCTAGGTCATTCCGGCACATTCTTATCTTATAAAGTGATAGAGACCCAGATAATAAGATTACTCTGATGGTGATGATGGTTATTTTAATGTCGTTAACAAATTATCTAAAAACAGTATTTTATGGCCCAAGAAGAACAATTGTTCACTTTAGTGAAATATGGCAAACTTTAAAACAATCTGGCGGTAGTTTGAGAACAAATATATTTTGCATATGCGGTAAACACGTAATTTAATTTATGTGCTGGACAAGTACGGGTTCGGGAGCCCGCGGCACAAGGTTCCCCTATAACTACCTTTTGCGTGCGTACTTACCTCTCGATGTCAGCTCTGCCGCTCGCAGGTCTTTAATAAGTTATCAGTCGTTGTTACGGGCAGTCAATCAGTTCGTGTCAAAACTGTGGCGCGTGAGCGATGTCGTTTCAGCTGCAGCGTCAATACGTTGCAATTCGTTCCCTGTAGCAGCTTACACATAATGACGACAGAGATCGAACCGCGGACTGCGGCCCTAGGCGATCATGGCGACTCTGTATTCAACTATACATATAACTCGGGAGCCACTACGCGACTTATAAGCGACTGCCTTCCTCTCGCTAACACGCACGGCCATTCGATCGGCATAGATTTTTCAAAAATACCCACAAGTGGAAGGAGAAAAATAAAAATATCGCTTCTACCGAACACCTAAAAATATCAGGTACTTGTATAGAACAATTTTGATTGTGAAATACCTTGGAATATCATTTACGCAGTTTAAGAACAATATATATTGGTGGTCAAGTTTGAATGGTGTTTTCATTAATATAACTACTAGAATGACGAAAGTTAACTTTTAAAGACACAAAAGGAACGAACGCTGTGTTAAGCTGTTCGTTTACGCTTCATTGTTACGAGTACGCTTAACACTTTTAAATCAGTGAATGTCCTGTTCTAGACGTAATTTCGTTAAATATAATAAAAGGTTGCCTTGTAAGGGAAATCCGCCACCACTGAAGTATTTCTTTACATGAAATAAATATATCTCAACGTATGTAAGTGCACGTAAATACCTAAATTATAAATATGATAATTGCTTAATTTTAAATTAAAAGGTCACTCTTAATATGTTATTAAACTATTATAATAAGTATTAATGTTAACGATGTCTTAACATTTATATACTTACGATCCTAAACTTTTGTTGGGCGATAAATCTAAAAGAAAATGTTTATTCTCATCTAGATTGAATATTCTAAACAAAACTAGACTTTGTTTATTGTAAAAAGGTTTATGAGCAATAAACTTATGAAACTTCGTAGAAATTAACTAAATCATTAATTATCAAACAATCTTTATTTAGAAATGATTAATCGTAAATTATTCGAGTTGTAGCGAGGAATATAACAAAATTAAATTTTTCATTCATATACATAAAATGATAAATACTTACTTATTTTATAGCTAATTTGATGAATCTTTGTAACAGGTGGAAACATCACACTAAAATTTAATCTTGTACGTATTTTTCGGAAGAGATGATTGACTTTGTGGTTTGACTAAATTCTGTTAATCAATTGCTTATATTTTACAATTCCACGAAAATAGGTATAGTTATAGTCATATAATATGCACTCGCTAAATTACATTTTGCTATGTTGAATTAATATTATTATAATATTTAAATTAATTTAAAACAGGTAACTATATTTGTGTATGCACAAAAAACTCTAACGCAGAAGTTTTAATCTTTCTTTGATGTTAGTGAGCAATGTAAATGTGTACCTTCGTTCTGCCATCACATAAATTATTTTAGGCAGTAACAAGATACTCTATGAAGCTACTATTATATTGTCACCTAAAATAGTTCTTTCTTATACTTGTATTCGTGTTGTACGTAATGATACAAAAGTCCTCATAAAAGGTCTGTGTTTTATAAAAGCTTCATGAAATTAAAATTTTCTTAGGTGATTTCCTGATCCTCACCTCGCAAATACCCCAATGTCTGAAGACAAAAGTCTTTAACCAGTGCGTCCTCCCCACAATGACTTACGGCACAGAGACATGGCGCCTGACCATCTAACTGGTCCACTGTTTAAAAGTCACACAGCGAGCGATAGGGAGAGCCGTGCTTGGCATTTCTCTAACGGACAGGACCCGGAACAAAGAAATTCAACGGAGAACTAAAGTTGTCGACATTGTTCTCAAAATCTGCAAGCTGAAATGGCAACGGGACGGTCACGTGTGTCGTGTGACGGAGAAAAGTCTTAAAGTGAAAGCCGCGTACAGGACTCAGGACCGTAGGACGCTCTCCCTCCTGATGCACAGATGACATTATAAGAGCGATCGGAAGTGAGTGGATACGAATAGCTGAGGACCGCATTTGGTGGAAAACAATGGGGAAGGCCTATATTCAGCAGTAGATTGAAAAAGGCTATTGATGATGATAATGATAGGTGATATCAGTTAGTCTTAGAAATAGAGAGACGAAAATTGTGTATATCGGAAAGCAGATGTTGAGATCGATTATAATCTTGTTAAAACTTTACACTGCCATTTCAGCAATGCATTTGAAATGCGGCAGAAATTCGCAATTAATATTTAAATATAAATTACACGGCCGTCAAATAAACAAGAACTTAAAAGTTGCCAATATGTTGAACATAAAGTCTAAATAATCAAACAATATTAATGCCATGTTGAAAAAGTTCATTATTGTCTGTTTTACTTTTTAAATTTGTTATATTAAACTTTTAGTGTTTTTCTTTTTACCATGAATACAAAAGGTTCAAACTTTGAAACAAATTTAAGTACAGAATGTAATCTAAACTTCTTCTTTTCTTGCCTACATTTTTGAAATATCGATACCGTATACTATATACATTTTTTGATTATATAAAACGTCCTAAATTTGATTCTATAAGAATAATTCATTTTGTGATTTAGATGATCAGGCCTAATGAAGTTGACAAGGAACTAACTCCTTACTTTATGAAATCTTTTAAATAGAACTGATTTGGCATAAAAGGCATTTAATATTCAATAAATTATGGTTTTAATCAAATATTTTTAACTATTATGAACAAGTCGCAGGGAGTCATTTGATTCAAACAGGACAACCAGCGGAATCGAATATTAAAAAACTGTTTTGTGAACCATTCTTTATTAAAAATTTCCATTTCTTACATCAACATAATCAAATATAATGAAAACACTTTGATGAAACTGTATTTTAAATGAAATTATCAATCGTACAATCTTTTATTGGAAGATCTACATATCCTTGAAACTGGGTTATTTAAATTTCAATTGAAATGGGTTCGCACTGAAGCAGCTCGCACCGGCGGCGTGACCGTGCGCGAGTTTGCAGAGCTTCGTGTTATCTGCCTGGTACCACTCGAATTGCGTGAGAGACCACCAAGTCCGCTTCCAACGTTCGTTCGCCCACGCCTAGAAGCGCACGAGGAGCATGTAGCTGCTCTGTTTAAGTGACTGATGCAGCTACTAGTCGTACCTCTTCGTAACATTCCATTAGCGCAGACCAAATCTGGAAATTAATACATGATTAACTTGCACTATAATTTTTTACTTATAATTACTTTTTTTTTAGTCAAGAACTCCAGGTCTTTGAGTTCTGTATTCGTTGAGTTGTATAAATTAATCAAACTACTGGCAACAATAAACATCATTGGAGAATAGTTACATTTTATTGTATTGATTTCCACAAGTAAACATCGGACTGTGACCGACTGCCGAGCCGCTGCTTTACCGAGAGCTATTACTCGTCTTTCACGACACGCCAAGAAATAAACGGCTTGTGACGATATTCTAAACAACTTTTTACATAGTTGTGTATCACTATGTGCTCGTAATTACTTTACAATATATGGAGATAAGTCACACTGTTGATGGATGCTCCAAAAGAATAATCCGGCAAAGATAAGCTAAATGTCGACGAAATAAAAAGGGCTTGAAGGTATTATAAACTATTAATAACAGTAAATATAACACAGAACACCTTGCTTATAATAATGAAGAAAAGATAATTGTATAGCTAAAACAAAAAAGTTATTATGTTATTGACTGAATTGAACTTAAATCCTATTTTATCTACTTAGATATTTACCTGATAAAGGCATTCCTTCGCAAATACTTGAACGATTACAAGTACGTGAAGAGGGGTTTCTCTTACAACATTGAAGACAGCTTAAGGCCTAAATAACAAAAAGAAACTGTTATACGAATGAGAATTATAGTTGAAATTAATACTTATTATTTTTATTTCTTTAATTTAATAATGTTAAAAAAATTTAGACGTTATTAATTCATAAATATAAAAAATTGGTAATTAATTAGTAATTTTTAAAAAATTCATAACTTCTCGTGATTAGAAAGTAACGAAAAATAATACCTCGTTTTTTAGATACATATTTGTAATATTTTTAACAGAAAAGCGTTAAAACCTTAGAAAAATTATTATTTCTTTTACGCTAGGTACAAATATTGAAAAGTTTATTATACAAAAATAAATAACGTGCCGGTATTCGGTGTATTTGAATTGTAAAATATAATTAATAGGATTTCTGCGTATAGTTAAAAGAAAGGTTAAAAGTTTTTTAAATAAACTTTAATAATGCCTTTTGTTGGTTTTGTTTTAATCCTATATAAAAAGTCCTAAAATATATCAATAATTTTTTATAACTTCAGCATAGACATTATTGTAAAGTAACAAAATGTAATACAAATTTTTGGGCTAAAAAGTGAATTATATATTTTTAAAGCAACGTCAATTTATTTTCAAAATAGCTATAAACAAAATAGCGTTAAAATTTCATTTTACTTTTAGTTAAAATGACGGGCGCTTAAATTAATTGTATAAATAGGCTTATTATCCATATAGGGTAACTTTCATCATCATCATCAGCCTGCGGCAGTCCACTGCTGGATATGGGCCTGTAACGATTAACTTTATTGAACTTAATTTACATTTAAATGTTTCCATTAATAATTTAACTTTAACTTTTATATCGGTCACAAGTATTACTACCCACTTGTTTATATCCGCGCTTATATTTAGCATTCATGTAACAATATATAATGGGATTATAACATGAGTGCGACATGGCTAGCCAATGACTGGCGAACCAAACGTACGGCATTCCTGGCCAGGTAGCCCATTTCTCGTCTTTCTCGTGGATGGTCCACAACACCTGTAATTAGAAAAAAATATGTCTTCGAAATTTTAAACAAACAATCAGATCCTGCGTACTAGTAGCATCCGTCTAAGAAAGCGGCGTCAGAACAGTTAAATAACAATATTACGCAAACGTCATTGTGTTCTGATTTTTATTTCTTTTTTGACTTATATAACCAGGTTAAAAGTTAACAACACATATTTTTTTATCTTAGAATGACAAGCGTAATTTGGTTTTTACACATACAAGTACGTAAGTGCCACTAATATAGACAAGAGTCACACTTACCATCAAATAAACAACCTACTCATCCCGTTACACAAAAAAAAGACAAGTTAGACTATTTATATATAAAAATAAATTGTTTCGATTTGTCTATCTTCAAATCCATTACACAGAAACTGCAGCTGCATGTTTAATTAACAAATATGCGAAGATAGTCGTAAAATTAATGTATATTTTAAGATGCGAGCGTCTGCAGGGTTTTAGCTCAAAAGAGATAAAATTATATACAAGTCATCGAACTACAACTAACTTCATTGTGTGGGATATTGGTTAAAAGAGTTTTAATATCACTGGACAAACCTACATGTATACTTACAATAAATACGTTTAAAGGGAGCCAGCAAATAATGAACACTGCTACAACCATCACCATCATCTTTACCATCTAAAAAATTTAAATTTGTATAAATAATATATTGACGAGTAATCTTCTTTCGTTCTTTATTAAATACCCATGGGTATTGTACTGAATAAATATTTTCATTGTCTAAGTATTCAAATTGTTTCTAGACTTGTTGGCAAGGCTCAGCGACCGAGATGTAATTTATTCATCTCCCATAAATGTTCTCTCAGAAAATATTTGAAACAATTATCATTTTCAACTAGCACGTTATTGTTAGACAGGCACATCATTTATTACCAGATAACCTTCGCGTTCCCACTTTTTTATATCAAACAAAACTTGTTTAAGCGAAATCTACGCATGTATCAACGAAAAAAATAAAAGAAAACAGCTTGGAAAGCACTTAATTATCTATTCTGTTTTAAAACCAACACACTGTACAAACTACTGTAAAGTTAAGTTAGATATTTTCTTTTTATGTTTTCCAATCAATCGGGGTCATGAAACTGAGAAAATGTTTATTTATCAATATATAAAAAGTTAAAAATACAAGCGCTTTAAATTTTTGTTTCTAAAAATAATGAAAGTCTTTCATACTGGAGACGCACGCCAGAGCGTATTACTACTGCCGAGAAATTAAAAAAAAATTACAGTGTTTGGATTTGAAAGCTGCTACGCATGTAATTTTACACATATAATGGAAAATGATTACGAAATTAAAAGCAAATTGTGCCTCGAATTTCGCAATTCTTTTTTATAACTCCAGTTATTTTATTCCCAAGAGCGCAATATGGTATTTTGTAAATATGTTTAACCGGCATACTACCAAATTTGATGAGATTTCTGCATAAAAGTAAGTTGTTTCAATTGTTACACGCGGCAACAATAGTACATAAAAATTTTTTATGCAATTATACTATTCCATTTTTGGAACCAGTAGTTACGAAAGAACCTTTCAGGAATATTAAAAGTTTAAACCTTTCTCTTGGACCGTTGCATCCGTGTATCGCGTTCAGAGAGCGCCTCGCCGGGCGGTCGTCCGCCCCACACCACATGGGCTATGCGAGCATAAGTACACACAAGTGCAGTTAATGGCAGCAAAAATTGCAATACCATTAATGCACAAGTATAGTGGTGACTTTGATCGGGACTACTCCAATTTTCAAGGCATACATCCCTACAAAAAAAACCATTTATCATAAGAACTGACAAAGTTAATTAACTTCCCAAGTATAACTAAAAATTTGTCTTTTAACAATATTCTTGAGTAACTTTATCTTACAAAGTCTTTGAACGTTATTACTTTAGGTTAAATGGAGTTGTTCTTTTTCTTCCACGGTAACTGTGTAAGTCTCTGTTATTAATGATAGGTCTTTGTTTAGGTAGGTACCAAAGCAGCTCCAATTTCTGCTGCCGTCCAGTAGTGTGAACGTTACTGTGTTTTGGTTTAAAGGGCCTTGAAAACTAATGTAAATTCTATGGTAACGAGACTTAATATAAGCAGGCATATCATTTACCATGAGGTGAAAAAAAAGGAGTTCAATATATTTATGGCTTAGTTTCTTACATACTTACGCTTTACATATTTGGTGCCAATCAGTGGGTCTTTTGATTTCCGATACAATTGCAATTGGTCCAGCCGTAGCCAATGCGCCACACCATACTCCTGTCACAACTAACTTAGCGTTCGTCTTACCAAGTCGGGGCTGTAGTGGTCTAATTATGGCCATATATCTGTCGAACGATATAGCCAACAGCGTGTATGCGCTAACGAATACTGATACTGCTTGGGAATAGTTAACAATTTTGCACATAACAGACCCGAAAGGCCAATACCGAAGTATTAACATTGACACAAATGAAAACGGAACACAAAATATGGTCATAAAAATGTCCCCTATTGCCAAGTTGACTATAAAATAATTAGTAACAGTTTTCATTCGAGGGGAATTACGCACAACGAAACACACTAACCCATTTCCGATGAGCGCTACTACGAACACTGTACTATACATTACATAAATACATATTTGAAATATAGTTGATGACAAAAACTCTTCTGGTGCTGCATTCGGCGAACATATTGATCTGATATCATCCCATTGTGTTTTATAATTTGTTTCATTTTCAAATACGTTATTCGTCGTGTTGATTAGATAATTTGTGAAAGAATTTTCATTATTTTTAATTGTAATGTTAGTAGACTCAATCATAATTACTTTGGAATAGCCATGATTAGCTCCAGGAATCTGAAAAAGAACACATACTACATAACTACTTGGTTTTATTAAAAAATTGCTCCTTATTTATTCTCTATAAAACAAAAGGCCAATAGATAGTTTAAGATCCAATAAAAGAAGTTAAACATTCAAATTTCTTTACGTAACTTAGACTACAATTTTTAATGAAAACAGGCTACAATGTTATTTGAATTCATGGTCCTTCAAAACTAACGACAACGTGTAATTTATACAATTAGGCAATTAAACGCAGAATATAAAATCGGAATAATTTACTTAGCCACGCTTTTGTCAAACACACAAGAAACAACTTCATCCACAAAATAATTTAAATGTGAAGTGATTATTAAAAAATTATACACGTTAATAACAAACAGAACCTTGTAGTATTGTGTTCCCGTCCAATTACGATGTGGGCGTCTTCAAGAAAAGAGTGAATAGGCATTTGCTAGGTTAATGCGCTTTAC
>DWLS01001621.1:0-20929 GCA_018246255.1 Pachliopta kotzebuea | reverse complement strand
AATTAACATTGTTTTAACTGTTATATATATAAGATGCAAAATGTGTATAACTAAAGGACAATTGATTATGCTAAGATACAACACAACATGCAAACATACATTTATATAATAAAAACAACTACATAAACTTTATTTCTTAATCGAACGTTAAGGAGCGAACAGACAGAAATGATAAATAAAATGTAGAAAAAAAGACTAGTGTATATGACATGAAATATAACAGAAAAAGAAAACGTAAAGTATGAATTCGAGAAAGTAGGGAAAAAGAAAAGAGAAATGAAAACAAAGAAAAGAAGTAAAAAAAAAAAGACCCTTACCAACAAACTTAAGAACTTAAGAAAAAAAAAACCAGGAGGACGTATGAAAAAAACTACAACCGTTTCAGGTTTTGGTGGATACGGTGTGGATCTAACACTTATCATCAGATCCCAACTCATTTCACCGCTTTACCAACCACTGATGTGGCCAACAAGAGTATCATCAGCATAATCAGTAATGTCTACTACTGGACATAGGCCTCCCCCAAAGATCTCGGATTCCCTCGACCTTCACGAGATCGTCGGCCCACCCAATGGGGAGCTACAAGCACCACCACCAACAGTTTCTTCGGTAAATTTTAAAAGTTCACCTCTCAATTCTCCAGTAGTTAAGTTCGGATGCAGCCAGAGGCTGTAGTGCTTCGGCAGGACGAAGGTCGGCAGCCGCGCCCCGCGCCACGGGAACACGGCGCCACTCGTCGCTATCCGGTCCCTGGAATCACTAAACTGGTGTTATTACTAATGTTAAATTGCAACCGGGAAACACCCTCAGCAGTGAGAAGACAGCAGACATCACATAATTCAAAACACTTACTTGTTCGCTGCAGCCACGCTGGTCTCCGACTCGGTTGGCGGTTGACCTGGTATGAGTAGACTCTCGCCAGCACATGGGCAATCTATCAATAGAAATCACGTCATGATCATTACTCAGTAAAGTTTACTAGTTTCTACTACGTATTGTCATCATCGTCAACGGCCTCCTGTCGTCCACTGCAGGATGTGTTCCTCCCTTAAGGAACGGCTCTTCTCGCGACCTTAGGTTATATGCATCCAATTCCTGCCATCTGTTCTATCCGGTCTCCACTCTAAGACATGATCAAACCATAGCAACTACAGTTTGCAAATTTCCTTCAAAAGTTTCCTTCTCAGAATGCTATGTGACCTTAGTCCTCAGGCTAAACTGAATAAAGTTAAACTACACTGAATCCTACGTCATCAACGACAGCCATAAACTGTGTTCGTTCATCGTCTTACCATTGGTTTCTATGCTACAGCTGAAAAGCTATCTTGAGGGTAGGGGTTGATACTAACCAGGCTGCGGGTTAGCGTACACCACCAGCAGGGCGGTAGCGAATATAGCGGTAAACACCAGTGCGGTTATGCAGAGGGCGCGCCGCTGGGAGCACACCGCCACCGGCGCCTCACCCAGCTCCCTGGCTTCCCTCGCCTTATCCGTATCTGAGGAGGAAAGTGGAGATAAATAGATTATTGACCAGTAAAAACCTACATATTACTTCATCAGGAGATAGACGTCCACTGCTGGACATAGGCTTCTCACAAGTGGAATTTGGGTCATCTCCCACAACGCTAGCCCAATACGAGTTATTGAGGAGCCTAAGCATCATTTGTTACTGCTCTTCTCATTAAATTACTTACTCATTATCAATAAACAGTAATCAATAATAGATGAAGTAATATCAGATAATAGCTATCGAGGAGTTTATTTTTTAATTTGTCAGAAGGCAAACGTGCGGACGGTACACATGATGTGATTCAAACTGGAACTTTACTTGTGGTAGTGAAACTCTTACTGGGGATTAAGTACAACATCAGCGACAAGCAGTAGTGTGCAAATATTACTGTGTTCCAGTACAAACGGCGTCGGTAACTGGTGAAATTACTGCGGTAATGATACTTAATACCTCACGTCTTTAGGCGACGAGCTTTATGTGGTGGGCATTAGGTGAACGCATTGCTCTTTAATACACCATCTATGACGTCATCACCATTACGTTGTCCAAGAGCCAATTTGTCTTCAGCCAATTCCATTAGCAAACCTCCTACCCTTGATCCCTTAGTGCAAGGCTGGTAGCATCTGGATGTGTGTAGCCGAAGATCGAGCTAAGAGACGTATGTATGTTCAGCTGTGGACTGCTGCAGGCTGCTTATGATGATTAACTTCAATAAAACCGGGTAAGCCAAGTAATGAACCTCGTGGAATATAAATGGGGTTACCAGCACGGTCAGTAGTGTGCAGTTAGAGAGCACTGGTCACTAACCTTGGTCCCATTTCGAAATGAGACACGTTCCCGCTATTTTTTTGGTACTTAAAAAGGCACTTGTCTTCAGTTTGAAGAGTCTAAGTACCACTTCAATTTTGAAGGGTGGTTTTTTTTTGTTTTTGGACTACACCCTATTAATTGTTTGATATTGTACCAAAAGTCTATAAGGTGGGAGACTAAATAGCCCACAGCTGGACATAAAAAGGATTTCCATACAAGTCTGCCTCCAGTTATCTCCTTAGACTCTCTTCACCAGATCGTAGATCCACCTTGTCTTTGTTGAGCTTACCACTTCATCCACTATCAGACCTTCAAAAGAACTTTGTAAATGATTTTAGTTCTCTTACGGATTTTCTCATTGACAATAAAGAAAAATTAAACTTTTTGTTCGGCTTTCCCTTGATCTCTCAATCCCTCTCTCTGACACTCTCTCTCCTTCTCCTCTGTCTCTCCTCTCCCTCTCTGTCACAATCTTTCTTTTCCGCTCTTTCTTTCTCTCTCTCCGTAGTATCACTAGCTTTACTTTAAGTAAGAATTCTGGAAACGCCTAAAAGAAGTTCGTCCATATCAGCATTGATCAGTTAGAAGGTTGTTCTACTTTCTCTCTATTCTCTTCTTCTGTATATATCTGTCCAAACTTTTTGAAGATTTGAAGAAGCCAGTTAACAATGGACGTAAGTCTTCGATAAGAAATTCCTTTACCTCCGCTTTATCTTCAGTGTTTTAATTTAAAAAAAAATCACTTTCGCCAGAGTTAGCTTGAGCCATCGGGTGGAAGGGTTTTTAAAAACTACATGCTTGGGAACATTGTTCCAAGTTATTATATTAAGTTAATAAAAACTGAGAGAGAACTGATTTTATTTAGTAATACAAGCATATACTAAGGTTATACAATGGCTCCTTATGGATAGTTTATAAACTATATGTGATTAATGGATCTGTTATCCGAGTATAACGGATTCCTATATCAGTTTATCATTAAGTGTTTTCTTTGTTTATTGTCGGTTTTTCTCTTATGACAACATAACTCCTGTCACTCAGTAATACGTAATTAGTTTAATATATATACATATATATATAACCCGTCAACGGCTTCACGGTTTCGTTTTCACTGCTCTAATGATATACTCCAGCACTTCATTTATTCACACGTGATGCCTCGCTAGAGTGGATACTGTCAGCAGGTCAAATGAGGAAATATTTTAGAAGAGGTGGAATGAGGGGGGTTGAGGAACAGTTAAATAAGAATGGATTGATCAGTAAATATTCGTAATAAATAGGAGATTAAGAAAAAAGATTTTTTCAAAGAAAAATATGAGATGACCAGAGTGGTCATCGCAAATCATCGCATCGTCAAAAGTAATGCCGATAGGGAAGAAGAATTATTAAATATTGTAATTTTTTAAACATAAATGATTTAAAAATAATAGCCAACTACAGCGAGAGGATTAGAAGACCATAGAGCAGAGTTCCCCAAACTTTTTTGTGTCGTAAACCCCTTGCCATGTTTCTCCGTGTTGGTTAGACCCACTACTTACCTGATACTGATTTAATGTAAATTTCTAACTGTAGTGAAGTTTAATGTTAAAAACTTAAAGTAAACAACACATGTTAATTTATACATTTATTAATTGAGCCGCTGGTTGCCGACCCAAGGTCGAAACTAATAAACATATTAACTATACCATATATAAAGTCAAGTGTCTTCTGTTTGTCTCCTCATCACGCCAGAGCCACTTGAACGATTTTGATGATTTCTGTCCGAGGTAGACCTTCGGTCATAGAAGGTTATTATCATTTTACTTGAAATAAAAATTAAATATTCTGTCCATAGAGTTACTATAGAAACGGGCAACGATAAAAATTTTGCTGCTCATTTGCAGATCGAGCCGTTTGCATATTTTCATCGGGCAAAGTTTTTGACCATGGATGATGGTTGTATCCTGTCTTCATGACACCTGAAGAACACAGACACTACATCGACGCCTGCAGCAGGAAATGCACCAACAACGTATATGAACAAAAAGCCTTTTCCAGGGCTATCAATATATGCGACGGGGAGCATCAATTTTAGGGGCGTTTGGAACCCCTTGCGAAACGCTGACCTAGTTAATTATATTTATTTGTATGGTGACTAATATTTTTTAATTTAAAAATGTTACTTTTCTGCGGACCGTACTCATAGTTACCGGAGTGGGTGCGCGTGAAAAGGCATACAATGTTTTCTGAAGTCGCCTCTAAAGGAGCCGTTTTAAAGGATTATGGAACCTCGGCGAGGAGAGTGAGCAAACCAGGGTTTTCACCATGAACCGTGAACGGGATGAGGGTATATAGAAATTCTTCTCTTCTCTCTCTTCAATTTATTTTGAATATAAATAGTACTGCACTATCTTACCTGCTAGAAACGCCACATCGTCCAGGTCCTGATCCACCATGTTTCTCCACGCGGCAGCTGTAATTAAAATATCTATGTAAGTATTTGGTAAAAGTATTTTTTTTAAAGATACAGGTCAATATTTGACTAAGATCCTACTTGGTATTAAATGATGTGGTCTATGTTGGTAAAATTTTTGTTTAAATCCCAGTAAGAAAGTTTAGGAGGGGAAATCGCGTTAAGCATGTAGAGGTTAAGGACACTCTCCCTCAAAGAGCACTCTACCGAAGAAAAAAAAGGGGTATATTTTCTCCCCTAAGTTAGGAACCACAGTACACCCGGCGTCGGCGGGGTCACGGAGGTATGAGAAAGTGTTCCCGTGGCCCTGTAAAGCGATGATGGAGGAACATCGCAGAGGTTTTAATCAGTGCAAGTCCCACATAACCTTTGCCGTAAGTTAAAGATAACCCACCCAACAGGTGGATACGAAAAGCTGGGGACTGACTTGAAAACTTCGAAGAAGAACTATGTTCAGCAGTGGATTAATAAAGCCTTATGATTATGAACTCGCAACCTACATCCTTATGGTATACACAGCACCAATTCCGTTCACCTTTAGATATGAGATGTTAAGTCTCGTTACCGTAGTAATTTCACTTACTTAACACCCTTTAAAACGGAATACAGTAATGTTAGCTCGATACTTTTTGTCGATGCATTAGGAGCTGCGGTGGTATCTAGGTCTCAAGCAACGTAGACCTACCATCAATCAGAGTTCAGAAACTATAACCATCAAAACAAACAATTATATTTTATACTATCTTTATTTCTTACTATACATCAAGTTGATAGACAACAAAAAATTAATTATGTAAAGAAATTATTGATATCAATTTTAATTCGATTTGAGATATGACAAGTCTCGTTACTCCAGTAATTTATTAGCTTACAGCATCATTCAAACCGGAACACGGTAATGTTCGCATTACTATTTGTCGGTTGCTATAGAAGTCGCAGCCGGTGCTTACTTAGGTGGTCTCCGGCGTCAGAAACCTACCACCATTGAAACGGTAATATCTAAATATAGTGTTATTCACTCACCCTTGGCCGAACCGTTCCTATCGGCCTTGTATTTGCCGATGGGCTCCATTTGTATGCCGTCCATCTCACACCATTCGCGGCATCACGATTTTCGACTGTCAACGACATCATCAATGTGAATTATATATATATATACACCATATACACGTACATATATATATATAAACCCCATTACATAAAACTTCGTTAACTATATTTATGTTGTATACAATCTTGTAACAAAAAAAACTGTTTATTATCATAAATAAAATAAATAATAACACAAGTGACCACGCTTAACTATCGATAGTAAAAAATCTAACCACAAACAATTTTCCGCTCGCTTAAAACATAACAACCTTTCCCTCCAAAACAGTGAACAGGCAAAAGGCGCGCACCGTTCAGCCACACTAATCACCCTACGTAGATGCCAGAATAAACGGTCCATTAAA
Source organism: Pachliopta kotzebuea (assembly GCA_018246255.1). Classification (NCBI taxonomy): domain Eukaryota; kingdom Metazoa; phylum Arthropoda; class Insecta; order Lepidoptera; family Papilionidae; genus Pachliopta; species Pachliopta kotzebuea. Next base: position 14,703 of record DWLS01001621.1, on the reverse strand, counting down.
GCCTTTGTTTTTAATTTTTAAAAAGATGCTATATCGCTCTAATGGCGGTTAAATATAGAACGGTTATTTATTATTTAAAAAATGTTGGGTTATAACTCGTTTGATGGAACCTCATTTCGTAAAATAAATAAATACATTTGACTGACTGATAGATATTTTTAAATCTTTTGCCACGATAAAAATAAAATAAATTAGTATTAGATTATCTGTGGCCTTAAGAAAAAGAATAAAATTTTGATAGACATTACATTACAATTAATTTATAATGGAGAAGAGGTTGTAGAGAGAAAACCGAACTTTATTATATCGAAAAATAATCTGTAGTCATAAGTATATATAATATAAAAACTTACAATTTCTATTGTGTTTATTAAATAATTATTACGATTTTCTTTCTCTTTTTAATGGTTCATTTATTAGTTGTGTTTTTAATCTTTTCCAGTTTGCGAATAAATAAAAAATTCCCATCGTTTTTAGAACCCTCATTCTTTACGTTGGATAAAAGAATCTAATTACCACAGACTATATACCGTTCTCGCCCCTGCAGTTGGATGCAGGAGATGTACTCGAGGGGGATGGTACACGATTCGATTAACATAAGGGTGATGGTATCGATCGGTTCAGGATGCACTATTTTTTACATTCCAACAATGGAGAGGATTAATTTTTTTTATAGCGATGTAAAGTCACAGTCAATTACTAGAAACAAATAAAGTTTCAAATTCGAATCGAATCCGTCTCATTGAGAATCTAAGGGCGAAACGGATAAATCGTCTGTAAATAGAACGGATGTTTTCCTCGACATTGCCAATATCCGATCATATACGGAAATTGAAGAATCGATGAGTTTTCGATTAAGTTCGGGAGCCAACGGAATCAAGTGAAGTGATTATAAAGTTAGAGATGGCTTAGAATATTTCAGATTTTAAATATGGACAGCGAAAACATGGCAATGATGTGGTGGTTACTTTGGAGAGAGGTCTTTGTCCGTTTATGTAGGTAACACCGAAAGTAACACTTTACAATCAGGTAAATGTTTCCATCATCTCCTTGTCAATTAAAAAAAACCAACAAAGCCTCTCAACTTGTCTCCGGATTCGAAACAACAGCCTCCGTATTAATAGGAACAGAAAAATGAGGATCTGAAATCTAGACCAAAGTTTTCTCATTAACCCCTTTTTTGCTCCTAGTTTTAGTATCCATAACAAAAGCTTAATAAGAAATGGCGCCGATTCTTCCATCAAAATAATCACCGCGCAACGACAATGCGAAAGAGAGACGGCAGAAAAAATAGCGAAAGAGATATATTTTCGGTCTAATTATTTCCCAGCCATTGTTTTGTAACCAAAGAGGTTGGTGTTGTTTGACAAGTGCCTACACATATTTTTAATCTGTGCCCTAGTTTAAACTGTTATTCCTTAAATTAAACAATAAGATTAAAAATCAGTGTAAATATATTTATGCATTATTTATTTATTTATCGGTATATTTATTTATTTCTTTACACTTTATTTGTATAATTACAACAAAAAGGAAAAACATTATGTACAAGAGAGACACAGTAAACAAAAAGGCGGACATAATGCCACAAGGCATTCTCTTCCAGTCTATAAGTATATATATAAGTACATATAGAGATTTTTAAAATGACCTTGTTTTGGGATATAAAATAAAATAAAAATCTAATTTTGTTTCATGTATCGATGCATTGATAAAGAATTGGTAATAGTGCGGCGTCGTAAGATTTAATTTAACCCGAATTCTCTTATATTTTTTTAATAAAGATTGTAGAACGGTATTATCGAAAATAAAACGTATAAATATTTATTTTGGATTAAGAAATCTGTAACAAGAGATATTACGTTGGTAACAAAACTATTCAAACGTTTAAGGTGTGTGCAATATGGTGGTCTAAATACAAATATATTAAAAAAAACCAAAAGAATTATTTTATGTATTACATATTTAAGTATCTTTGATGTTTAAATGTATTTAATAATCTATAATCGCATGAAAAAAGATTAGTTCAGTATTAAAAACACCGCGCGCGATTTTTGTTTAACACTGTTCTAATATTAAATTATGTTTAACTTCCCATACGTAGTTAGTATTAATAATGTCTCATAATTTTCAATTATTACATTAATTAAAATAGCACAAAAATTATAAACTGACTTTTATCTTAGCAAAGAAACACAAAATCGCAAAAAACCGCTCACCTGAAAACTGCACAACACAGATTACGTTTTATTTTGGCTTTTAAAAAAATATTCACAAAGGTTATTTTGATTCACAGCCAGTTTTTTTTTTAACGGTATATTAAAATTCAGAGAAAACTAATTAAATGTTAGTAAATCATTAAGCAAAACATTGCGTATTTTTTAACACCCGCAACGAAAACTTCGGCATCCTCACGCGGCGGCCAAAGGGAAATGTGGAGACAATCGATTTTCTGAGGGAAACGACGAATGAACGCCTGACAGAGAGAGACAACAGTATCAGATAACGATGTAAAAGAAAGAGATAGAGAGTCCTGTCAGTGCCGACGCGAAGGAGCACTTTGATTATGTTTTGTTTATAGTTATAACTCGCTAAAATAAGGGCCGTATTTTTAATAGACAACCATCTGTTCTCGAATTTTACTTATTTATATAAATTTTGTTATTGGTGATATCTCCTATAATCGGTGACCGTAAAGTTACTACTATTATTGCTTACGAAGAATTGGTGTGCAAAAGTTGCTATATCTGTTTATAGGAGTACCATAATTAAGATGAAAACCATAAATATGTTCCTGACCGAGAGGCTATCATTATGCTAGTAAAAAAATAGAGTACATTAAACTAATTTTAAAAATTTTGAACAGATACAATATAAATTTATTTAGTAACCACACGGATGAATATGAACACTAATCCAATGAGCGTTCATACATGAGATCCATTTGTTACTCATTATTATAAAGACGATGTCAGAAAAGGTACAGAATGAAGAATAGTTTTGTTGTTTGAGGATACACATTTTTTTATTTAAAATCTATAGTACGACTAAAATTAGATTACAACAGAAGAAATTAATGCTTATGGACATTTTCTATCAGACAACCTAAGTGGCGAGATTTTGTAGTTTCAATTTAGACTTAAATTAACATTATATTTATTTTTACTAATACGTATACAAACAATGTATAAACAAATATACACGAAAATAAATGTACATCAAAAAATAGGTAAATAGCAAATACCAGTTTGTCTTGTGATTCCAAATATTTCCTTTTGACCTGTTCCTCAAAACTACTAATATAAGCTCTAATAGGAGCTTTTTAAATATCATCAGACAAGGTCTTTCAGAGTCCTATTGCCTGAACTGTAAAGGAGTTACTAATAAAACTAATGAAATGTCACAAAAAACCCTCAAAAATATATATGTAAGTACAATAGCTCAAGCAAGGAAATTGTTCCTAAACAACTTATATTGTAATAATTTGATTACAAACAGATACAATAATATTAACAGAGGATATGATCGACTTTCGCACCAATAGTATGACATGCGTGTTTTCCTTGTATCCTCTACGAGATCTTCGCTGGATAAGTAGAGCAGTGGGGAATCATGGAGGGTCCTAACAATATGGAGACCCGTGTACAATGTGTGACGCCGCATACAGCCTCCTTTTGTTTACACGCTCGCTTCGTTTTCAAGGTTTCAGGAGCGAGTCACGTGGTCACGAGTTTTTTTTTAATAGGTGACAAGTATTTTTAAAATGTTTTTCTTGTAATCCCGCCAAACGACGAGACGATAATCTGATGGTTAGTGACTGCACTGCTTTGTGTTTGCCGTTTTTAAACATGTTAATTCGCGTTATCCCAGTCAAAGTTTAAATTTTTCTTTATTATAGGAACAACAGTACACTTTTAAACGTCAAAAATCTACCACCCACTCGCAAAGGAAAGACCTCGGACCTAAGAAGAATGGTCACAAGAAACTCAGCAGGCTATATATAATTATTTTTTTAATTACAAAATATCTTACACAGATTTACGTGTTGCTCGATTCCAGTAATTTACTTCCTCCCCTGGGATGACTTACAGAATATCTCTATGACATTCATTCCTCTTTCTATACCTTTAGCTTAAGGTGTTACTTAAAGAATAAATAAATAATTTCATTAGTTGCATCGCTCTCCAAAAAATTAAATATAGCCATTAGAAAAGCGGTTTCAGGACAAACAGTATAACTCTAAATGTTAAACCATGGATCAAATCAGTATTTGTTATTTATTTATAAAAAATCATAAGCCGATGAACGCCCACTGCTGAATATACCTCTCCCACAATAATCTCTTTGTTTGCTTTCAGTGAATTCTTGCGATATTTACCTGATCGTCGGTCCACCTAGTGAGGGCCTTACAGCAATACGTTTGGGTGGCCGCTATTTTAGAGTATTGCTGCTACATGGTCCATCAGTCCTTCGTGCAATATGTCTGGCCTATTGCCCCATAAGTCTAGCATCCTTATATGAGATACAGGGTAACTTCAAAAAATTATCATTTAATTATAGGTATTTCAAAAGCTTAGAGTGTTATTATCCTCGTCATTTTAACCTATTAATCCAACCCCAAGATCGAGCGTTAATAATATTGTTATAGTCATCACGGTACAAATTTTGCTATTTTTTTATTTAATAATTCTTTGAGAATCCTGTGACTTTTATTTATATATACAGCATGTAGGTTTTGATTTTAGTTATTAATCTACTAATTAGCTTTTAGTATAAGGAAAAATATTTTTTTTAATTTATTTGTATAAGTAAATGCTGTACATATCAATGGCCGGGAATATACATTTTTATACATGTAATATTCAGTTGCCTATCATTATTTTCTTTAATTTATTTGTTTATTTTAGGGGTTAGGAAATTTTTTCTAATAATCAATATTTTTGTATCAGAATGAAAACGTAAATAGTATCCAGGCAACACCGAAAACGATTCAATGAATCTGTCAATCCATTTTGAGGCATTGCTTGTTTTGTGCCGGTTAGCTGTTTAATAAACATTTGAACGTTTTCAATTAATTTTATTATTATTGGTTACAAAATTATAATATTTAAACAAGATGTCTGTAAGTGTTTAACATATTCTATATTTTTATTTATTTATTTAACTTTTTTTTTTAATTATAACCTATAATTATTAGTAAAATTGTGTTTATCAAAAATGTACTCGTTTAATAGATTGCGGCGGCACAAGTTCAAGAGGTGCGTTCTATAACGCGTATTGAGAGGATTGGCGCGCATTCTCATATAAGAGGACTCGGTCTCGATGACTCCTTGGAGCCGAGGGCAGTTTCCCAGGGCATGGTGGGACAGAAGATGGCCAGGAAAGCCGCCGGTGTCATCCTACAGATGATTCGAGAAGGTATCATTATTTAGTCCCGTTGCCATGGTAACAATTGCATTAGCTTTGTACATTTTTAAAGTTCAATAATGAATGAATGTTCATGTTAAACAGCAAAATTTTCAACACACTGCTTTTAATTAAACATAAAATTAGGACCTAAAATTGGCTGCAATCTTTTTTAAAGAGTCTCAGCTAAGAATAACTTGATATATTATTTTGGACCATAACTTTTTTTATGTTATTCTCATTAAATGACAAATTCTTTGTCCCAAGGATATTCACTGCACTATCTGCTTGTTTGCTAATTTTACAATTCATTTTATTTTTTATTTACTAAAAAACCATTGGCATTTACATCTTCAATCATCCAATAGACCTCCACTGCTAGACATAGGCCACCCTTAAAAGTTAGTTTTTGGGCTGTCTTTCACCATGCAGGGCCAATGTGGGTTGGTCTGGCTCTCCAGAGCCTTATTTGGTACCCCCTTACACCCCATTTACATCTTATTCTTCAAATGTTATAAATATATAAGGTTAATTAAAGCTTTTCATATATATCCAGATATTACACTGGTAGCAGATAGAAAATTAATAAACAAATATGATTACGTTATGATAATCATGGGGTATAAGGCTTCCCACACAACACCTCATGTGATCCAAGGCAACTTCGCCTGTCGGAGTGCAGCCTGCTAATCAACAAACAAGGCGCTGGTTCCCCACCAACCTGCATTGGGCCTGTGTGGTAGATGACTCAAATCCCCCATTATTGGGAAAAGTCTATGTCCAGCAGTGGATGTCTATTGGCTGATGATGAAAATGATCATTTTTTGTATTTGACTGAAATTGTCTATGGTTTTTTTTAGGTAAAATAGCCGGAAGAGCTGTGCTCCTTGCCGGGCAACCTGGCACTGGTAAGACAGCCATAGCTATGGGCCTCGCCCAGGCTTTGGGACCTGACACGCCTTTTACTAGTATGGCTGGTGAGTAAATAAATGCAATATTTATAAAAAATTTAATGGAATTTTTGGAATGGATGCAGAAAGCACAATACAGATTAGAGTTGCGATCTTTGAGGGGGACTATGTCTACCAGTGTGTGATTATCAGCTAATGTAAAGTATTCATACATTATACTGAACCCTTTCTTTTGTAGCTGTCTTATTGGACTTAGGATTATCAAGTAGTTAAAGTTACTCCGCTATGCTCCTTCCGCTCCTGTATTTGCTGCCCTTTTTGCACATTCATGCAAAGGGGAGTATATTGACACCCTTCGGCGTACATTATAAATGCCTTATCTTGCACTAAGAATAATTCTATTGATTTTTTTATTTCTATGTATATATACAGAATCTGTATAAATAAATATTTGTTATTATATATATGATGAGGGTCTCTCACTCATTTAGGAAGCACAATGAAACTGCAATAGTGTGGTCGTTCTCATATTTTCAGGTTCTGAGATATATTCCCTTGAAATGAGCAAGACTGAGGCACTCACGCAGGCTATTAGAAAATCTATCGGAATAAGAATTAAGTAAGTTACCTAAAGAAAATGTATTAAAATAAGGTTCAATATATATTTTTTATTCAGTCTGTTTAACCAAGTTTCTTAATAAGTGATGAGAGCATAAAGGGTTTAACGAGACCCGCTCATTACCTTATGAGATACAAGTCAACCTCACCTGCTTTCGGTGCACCCTGCTAATCAACAAAGGAGGCCCTGGCTTCCCACCAACCCGCATTGAGCCTGCATGGAGGGAGACAGCCCAAATTACCCAACTATTGGTTGAGGCCAATGATCAGCAGTGGACGTCCGACAGCTGTTGTAGACAAGAGCTCTTATCCATCTAGATCTGATCCTGAAACTATTGATCCTGAAGAAGCAGAAGAACCTGAACTTGTAGAAAAACAGAGATTTGGTTTCACATCTATATGAATAAGAGCTTTCGTTGCTCATCTTACCTGGAACCAGGGTTCTTAAACCAAAGATGTTTTAGTCCACTCACTAATCATTTCTTGTAACGTCCTATAGATTAATTTCTTTCTTTTGTATTTTAGAGAAGAATCTGAAATAATAGAGGGAGAGGTAGTTGAGGTGGTGATTGAGAGGGCTGCTGGGACGGGAGGCGCACGAGTGGGCCGTTTAACTTTGAAGACTACGGACATGGAGACTAATTATGACATGGGTACTAAGATGATAGACTCGCTGCTTAAAGAGAAGGTACAGAGATCATCTTCTATCTGATTTATGACTAAAATTAAATATTCCCAAAGTTTTCACCTTAATTATGAGGATACTGCAGATTGATCAGCTGTCATGTAAACGTTTCAGGTGCAAGCCGGTGATGTCATAACCATAGACAAAGCAACGGGCAAAATAAACAAACTTGGCAGAAGTTTTGCTCGTGCCAGAGACTATGATGCAACTGGTGAGTATATATACATATATATGTACTGTGTATTAGTAGATCGCTTCCAAAAACAAAGACAGATGATAGTACTAATGACACCTTTGGTGGTGGCACGGGAAAAAGTAGATCCTGATTGAAAAAAAAAACATATTTTTTAAACATTTTATTAACATTATTTGGACCGTTTATTTTGAAAGTGGTGTAAGTTCATTTTTTTTTGTATCAAAAATAGTAATAGTAAAAAGGTTACTTTATATGTTGATTTAAAAATACAGGTATTCATATGCAATTTCATTTACCAACCAATTTTAAGTTGTACAAAACGTGGGATTTTTTTTGAAAAATTAAACACAGACTAGTTATATATAAAAAAATTTCATTAAATCAAACATGAATTACGTGATAGCTCATTTTTCTCAAAAATGGACAAACACCACTTTCAAAATAAACCATTTCATTTCCATTTACGCCTCATCATGTTAGTACAGCTAAATGAAACGATAGTTTTCATAATGAATACTTTACTTTAACTAAAAAAAAATGAGCAATGAACACACAAAATCAAACACAGCCGATGCTCGTGGTCAATGACTTCACATCCGCGCCGGGTCTGTGCCCCTATGTAATAAGGTTCAAATTGAAACCAAATACATCTCGACACAGATTTGTGCGGTCGCTAGTTGACAGCAGGCTTGTGTTCATTGCTGGTTTTTTTTTAGTAAACTAATGTATTCATTATGAAACTATAGTTTCATTTAACTGTACTAACATGATAGAGCGTAAATAATTGTAATAAAACATTTTAAAAACATGATTTTTTTTTTTAATCAGGATAAATTTGTTTACCGCCTCACCATCAAAGGTGTTATTAGTAATGTCGTCTGTCTTCGTTTTCGGAAGCGGTCTACTAATACACAGTATAAAGAGTTGATTGGTTTTTTTTATTCTACGAAGCGACGAGGCGAGCAAGGTGTTCACCTGATGGTAAGTGATACTCTTGCATATAACATGGCCCTGGATAAAATGGTATACGCAGCATTGCGCTCGTCGCCTTGATTGATAAAGTGTTGTCTCGTTACCGCAGTAATTTCACTAGCATACAGCACGCTCCACACAGTAATGTTTGCGTATTACTATTTGGCACTATAAATAGGAGCTGCGGTGGTATCAAACTAGACGATCTGTAGCAACAGAGACTTACCACCAGTAAAGGAGATGGTGGTCTATAGACTTAATTGTACACCAATGTTGGATATTTAATGGGTAATGATTCTCTGTAGAAAGCACTTCAGCAGCAAACAGCAGTGTGCAATAATTATTGTATTGTGAAGAGTGCTATAGCTAGTGACATTACTATAGTAACGAGACATAACATCTTATGTGTCAAGACATATACCATCTTAACCAATACCATGTGTATATCGCATGGCTATAAAAAGAAAACAGTAATCAATACCATGTTATGGGTAAGCGTATCACTTACTATCAAGTGAATATTCCTTCGTCTCGTTGACTCAAAAAAGAGACGTTTACCTGATGATAAGTTAATGTCTCTACTTGAAGTACCATCCTCATATCAATCTTCCACTATATGTTTGTATATGATTATAGTTCTTTTCACAGCGATGGAGGTCTTTGCATACATTAAGAGAGTTGAGGAAATTTACTCACCTAGTCAAGTGTGAGTTGGTAGAGAACACATACTCAAAATTTATTGTTCTTAGAACGTGTCAATTGCCTCGAGATGAACTTGAGGTTCAGTTCAGGGATTGGTCCACGATTTTGCTACAGCTGTAATTTATTTGATAAATTCATAATGATGTTTGGTCTTCAGGTCAGCAGGCGCGGTTCGTCCAGTGCCCGGAGGGTGAGCTGCAGAAGCGCAAGGAGGTGGTCCACACGGTCACGCTTCATGAAGTGGACGTCATCAACTCTAGAACTCACGGCTTCCTCGCACTGTTCTCAGGTAGATATCCCACAGTGTGGTCATTAATAGTTGGTCTCATGTTGTGGATTTGTTTTGGACCCACCACAACATCCACTTTTACCATTAAGGAATAGAACAGCAATGACTATCAAACTAGTAGTAATACAGTCTTGTAGTCTTTTCTGCATTCTGACTTCCATCTCCAAATATTTATCATTACGAGCATCATCAGCCAACTATTGAATATATTCCTCTTCAAAGTACACCGATCAGACCTGTATATATATTAAAGTTAATGATCTCAGCTACTTCTTGCACCGATAAGTACTAACACCAGTTTTCTTTTTACTGTTTATTAACTAGCAGCAAGACTTACTACCAATGCACCGCAACATCAGACAGGGAATTTTATATTCTTTCATTGCCTTTCCTTGCTTTTCTCTTTTTTTTTCACTCTTTATTGTATAACCCTTAACTAAGGTATACAAAAGGCAGGCTTAATGCCAATAGGCATTCACCAGCCAACCTTTGGGGCGGTGAGATGCTGAGGTAGGTTGAGAAATCAATTCTATTATATGATTTATATATATAACTAACAATGAAATAATATAAATACATAAAAATTAAATAGAGAATATACATGCATATATAGATAAGTAAATATATATATGTACATAATAAATATAGTAATGTTACTTATGTCTGAATGAGATGATTACGGACCAGCTTTTTAAACAGTTGTTTTGTTGAAATATTTCGGATCTCTTCAGGTAAGGAGTTCCAGAGCAGTGTAGCCTGAACAGTAAATGAGTTCATGTAGAACTCAGATACGTGTTTTGGAATAGAGATCTTATTTCGAGTTGAAGACCGAAGGAATTTAACATAACTCTTTTGCTACTATACAATATATCTTTTTTTAATGTTTACTATTCTCTATCATTCTTTTACAATATTCCATTACACTTTCTCTTCTTGCTATACTAGATTTTTTTATTCATTCCCCTACAAAATTGGACAGGGAATTTTATATTCTTTACTATTTTTCCCTTTCTTTTCTAGCTTAATCCCAATATAAATTACTTCCTCTTCTCTTATACTCTCTTCAGTTATTCCTTTACAATAATCTGTTTCAATTTAAATATACTAGATGTTGATGATGACGTCATCTGCACTGGGATTAAGCTTAAACAAGTAAAGGATAAAAGAATGTTGTAATCCTTTGCAGGAGACACTGGTGAGATTAAATCTGAAATCAGGGAGCAGATCAATAGCAAAGTCGCTGAGTGGCGAGAAGAGGGGAAGGCTGAGATGATACCTGGAGTACTCTTCATTGATGAGGTATGATCATTAATTATTTTTCAGGCAAGTAGCAGTGTGGAGATGTTAGTGTTGCGGTTTGAAGGGTTCAGTAGATGAAATTACTGTGGTAATAAGTCCTTTTTTGTGTCGCGAGGGAAATCTTCGAAAGATAGCAGGGTATCTTGAGGAAAAAGAGTTATGTGGGATTTATACCTACTAAAACCTAATCGGTGGTCTTCCTCAGTGCATTGAAGAGAGCACCAGGATGTACTGAGGAACTCACCTGTGGTGGTAATAAGTTTTAACTTTGTGTTTTAAAAGCGATGAGCACAACATGATGCGGGGGATATTATTTTAAACAGTGTCATGTAAGATAATCACTTACTATTAGGTGAAAGTCTCTCATCACTTAAAAATTTTTATTGTGGGTAGTGTAGTCTTTATATCCAATTAAACAAAAAATGTGGGGTATAAGGAGTCCCACACAAGAACTCCCGAGACTCAAGCCAACCTCACCTGATCACGGTGTATCTGCTAATCAACAAACGAGCCTCTGGCTCCTCTCCACATTGGGCCAACATAGTGGGAGACGGCCCAAATCCTCTTCTATGAGGGAGGCCTGTCTAACAGTGGACATCTATTAGCTGATGATGATAGTAGTATAGATATAACAAAATGTAATACTGACACATTCATTTTCTCTTTCAGGCTCACATGCTCGATATAGAATGTTTCTCCTTCTTGAACCGAGCGTTGGAGCAGGAGACTGCACCGATTGTTATAATGGCAACCAACCGTGGTATCACAAGGATCAGGGGCACCAACTACAAGAGCCCCCACGGCATACCACTCGACCTATTGGACAGAATGATCATCGTACCCACCTCTCCATACTCCCATCAGGAGTTGAAGGAGATCCTTAATATTAGGTATACTTAAAGTTCTATCTTGCAAAGCATAACGTAAACTGCTCAATTTGATGTTGCCACTACTGAACTCTTCAAATGGGGTGGGTGAGAAGAAGCTGGGTATGATAATGAGGAAAGCAACTGTCCTTTGTACTTATTATCAATTTTGCATTGTCTATGATTTAGTCAAGTGTGTGTGTGTCCGAATTTCTATATGATCGCGCCCCGGCCATACAGTAAGGCCAATCAAAGTAAAACCCATCAATAATATTGAGGTGGGTACGGAGATGGTCCTCAGCCGTATCCGGTACCGGTGGTCCAAGAAGAATTGGTGCCGGAAGTCACTAAGTACCATAACCATGTATATTTTTGACATTATTCCTTTACAAATATGTTCCTCGTATAAAAATTACTATTCACGTGCACTTCCAGTATAACCGGCCAAGTTGGACTGAAAGTCACCGAGTACCTTACATGGTGCATATTTTTGATATATTTAGTAACGTAAAAGTGTACCTGGTCAAAAACTATTTTTTTATGTACTTCCGGTTCTGGACAACTAACCGGAAGTTGTCCATAATCTGTATACATATATATAGATATATCGCAACATTGACTGCGAGTGAAATAGCTTTACTCAGACCAGTGTTTATTAATATAATAAGACCTATGTCCAGCAATGGACTACCACGGGCTGTTGGTAATGATGATGATTATATAAAAAGTCAACTATTACTTCAGTAATTTATAGGATGGATAGTTGTCCATAAACTGTATACATATATATAGATATGTCACAAAATTGACAGAGAGAGGAATGGCTTTAATAAGATAGTGTTTATTCCATCTTTAGTCTATATTTATTAGACCGTAGATCTTAATCCAATTTATCCTACACATTTCTGTAATATACCTTCAATCCAGATGCGAGGAGGAGGATTGTCAGATGTCGGCTGATGCCCTCACCGTACTCACCCGGGTAGCTACAGAGACATCCCTCCGTTATGCCATTCAGTTGATCACCACCGCATCTCTTGTTGCTAAAAGGAGAAAGGCTATAGAAGTAAACAATATTTATATTACATAAAAATAATTATTAAGGGATTCCTTTTATTCAACTAGACTATGAGACAAGCAAGACTTTCACCTGATTGTAAGTGACTCTGCTTGCCCATGACATGGTGCTGGTTGAAATGATATACACAGCACCATGTTGCGCTTGTCTTGAAACATGGAGTATTAAATATTACCGCAGTAATTTTACTAACATACATCACTCTTCAAACTGGAGCAGTAATGTTTGTCGGCTGCAACAGGAGTTGGGATGATACATACCGAGATGTTCTGCAATAGAGACTTATCATCAATAATGACGTTAATAAGGAACTTGGTTATTGGTTGATCACTACGGATTCCCTTCATCATCGGCCATAACTCAGCACATGCCAAAGTTTTCTGAACAAATTGCTTCATCATATTGAAGAGCTTCTGGCGCTACAGCTATCAATACCTTGCAATCATTTGAAGACTGCTTCGCCATTGCTTGTCAGTCTTCCAATTATTGTATCCTGTCCCTTCTCACTTAGGATCAGATTGAGGACGGTCACTTAAGATTCTTATTATGTACTAACAATCTAGAATTAATTATTTTCTTTGCCAGGTCAGCATGGAGGATGTCAAGAAGGTATACTCCCTCTTCCTTGACGAGCACAGATCTGAGCAATTCCTGAAAGAGTACCAGGATGAGTTCATGTTCGATGATGGTGCCGGTGGTAAGTTAATAGCCATTAGTGTGAGAACTGACTAGCTGACGGAACTGACACAGACTGAGTAAAGATGATTTATTCATCACTCATACACAAGAGATGTTCATGAAACATTTTGATTTCCTAACAATATTTTCAATTACCAGAATCTATCTGGTCAGATTAACAATATGACATTAATGAGTATGAGCTTAAAAGGGTCCCACACAACAACTCATGAGCCTCAATCCCGTGCTCGTGGTGCCCCCTGCACATGGCCTGCATATTTAGAGATGACACAAATCACCCCTCTTTAGGATGTTGTGTGCCCCTATGTCCAGCTGTGGAGGTCTATCAGCTGATGATTAGGATCTATTATGACTAATGAGGATGATACCATACAGCACATCTAATCACTCTGAAACAAAAGAGTTCTGCTTTATTACCTAGTAATAAACTTAGCTACAGTACCCTTCTAACTGGAGCATAGTAATGTTGCTCATTAATTGGTTATGTCATCTACGTCGTCTTTGTGCCAACAGAGACTCATCTCTAGTACAGCAATGAAATTAATGTTATTGCTGTATAATCTGTTTCAGATGCACCACAGATGATGGAAGTCACCCAATAAGATATACAAAACCTAGCTGTTACCACTAAGAAGCCGATTTCTGTCTTTGCAACAGACACCTTGTTTATTTTCCATGAAGAATCTACAGTTTAAGTTATTTTTAAGTTTTCATTTAAGATTTATATATAATAAACTTTCATAAAGTTAATTCTATTGTTTATTTCTGACTTGATTTTTAAGTGTGATGGCCTTAAACTCTGTCCAGGATACGTTCGGTATCCTTTTTCTTCAGCACCATATTTTGAGAGCATTAATTCTCTAATTTGTACTAAGTACCAAGAATCCGCAAGTGCTTGGGCACCAGCTGCCGCAAAACTATCGATCCAAAAACAGCTCAATACCGTCCAAAGAGGATTTGCATTAAAAATTACGAAATGCTA
>DWLS01001620.1:0-20930 GCA_018246255.1 Pachliopta kotzebuea | reverse complement strand
ATATATATATATATATATACAAGGTAATTAGCCTACTGTTTAAACTATGGATGGTTTATAGGTATCAAAGCGATGAGATTACTGGTGGTAGGTCTCTTGCTGGAGACCACCTAATACACACCATCGCAGCTCCTATTCTTACTGCCGAATAGTAATGTACAAACATTACTGCGTTTGTAAAGGCTGGCTTTTTGCTAGGGAAATTACTGGGGTAACGAGACTTAACAACTTACGTCTCAAGACGACGAGTGAAACATGGTGTTGTGTTTACAATCTTAACCAGCGCCGTGTGTCACTTACCATCAGGTGAACGTCATGCCTGTCTCGTCGCATAACTGCAGCTGTTCTCCTGAAGACGCGAATATCGCTTCCAATGGTCCCCAGCACCGGAAGCTGAATTTCCACGTCAGTTCCGATTGGTACATATCGTACGATTACGTGTGACGTGGAGACATATGTAACGTCAAAGAAATCCTGTGAATGTACCTGATAGTCTTCCAATTGCTGTTCAGTGAACGTAACGATTTTGTTACCCATCCCCGATGTTCCGTATTCAGTGCTGTAATATATATTATTAAACTGTAATATTAACGATTGATTTATTAACTGAATTACTGGTAATTAATCGTTGCTACGCACAAAAGCAGCCTGTTGCGGCGACAGCCACTAAACACTGGCGGCGCGAGTCAAGTATAAATTTCGGATTAGGGCGTGACGGGCACAGAGCAGCGATATACAGAGACGTTGATTAATAATTACATTAAAAAAATAAATAAATAATTTTTTTTTTGATTGATGTTATTGCTCTCGGCTACTATTATGGCCATGAGGACTTCATCAATCACAGGACTTGCGGATCCGGACTCCACATGCTGAAGGATAGAAGATAATAGAAGAATATAAGGGAGAGGAGAAAGCTGGGCAGAGATATAAGTGGGAAGAGAAAGGGATAGAGATAATTCAATAGATACTTATATATAAGTTGTGTTTTTAGTCGATTATCAGCCGATAAACGCCCTCAGCTGGATATAGGCCTCCCCCAATGATCTCCACTCCGATCGGTTCTGCGCTGTCTCCATCCAGCGAATTCCAGTAACCTTCACCAGATCGTCTGTGCACCTACTGGAGAGACCTCCAGCACTACGTTTACCGGTACGCGGCCGTAACTCTAGGACCTCACTGACTTCTCAGAGTACTTACACAACTTCAAGCTCAAGGAGAGTCCCTCGTGTACATGTAACGCGAATGTGGACCACACCATGCTGCACCTGATAGTGGTTGTCCCATATTCGAAATGTACAGAAGTGAACTGAAGTTCGAGTAAGAGGCAAAGGTTAACGCTGGTAGCAAAGACTCTCTGGTGAGTGAAAACCAAAGCCCCGAATCATTCTTAAAGTTTTGTGAAAAGGTGATCGCGGCTACAATAAGCGCTAATAAGATATAAAATAAATGTAACATCAGAATAAGAATAAAAACAAGTTTATTAATACGGAAAAGTTATAATAGTAATAAGAAATTGTGAGATTGTAAATAAAAACTGGTCTAACTCCTTGAGCGGGATGTATGAAATAAGGAAATGGAATGATTAACTATCAAAATGTAAGACGAAAATAAGAAAGAGAGGAAAGGTATATACGAAGGATATAGAAAGAAAGGAAATGAAGGAATTAAAGTTGTTCAAACAGAAATGAGTTAGTTGAGCCTAGGATCATTCTAACCAATGGGAACAACAATATAATAAAAAAAAAACCCTGTGATTAAAATAGTTCAGAATATTCACAATAAATAGTCAACGACACCCTCTATTAAAAGGTTTTTTTTAAATTGTTAATAGTATAGTTAATTGTTTTTGTTATTTTAAAATTGTTAACATTGTTTTTAAATGTGTTTATTTTTCAGCCTTTCATGATATGTATATCTCTTACAGGTTTTTACTACAAAAATGTTGATAAGACGACGGTCTTCACTCAGCGAGATGTATGAAAGAAAGATGAAAATTAGCTATGTGAATGTTAGCAGAATAGAATGGATGCGGGAACTGGAATGATTGAACTAGGCCCTGACCCGATAGCCCTGTAGGGTCGGGCTATCAAGAATAGGACTAAGGTAAGCCCTGCCTGTCGCAGAAGGCTACTGAAAGGATTTTCGGGTTCGCGGGCTTTTAGGGGCCCTCACTGTCTATAAAGTGGGCCTGGGTGACAAATACGAAGTAGTCACGCATTTGTTGAAGCATACTGTCTATGCTGGGGAGGACAACAGCTCTCCCCGGGATGTGCTTAGTGCAGAAAGTACCGATGGGTTCTGTAGGAGATCCCGGGGCCTTTCGACATGCACTGAGGATGGCCACCGAGAGGATTTTAGTGGGTACAAATCTAACTTCCCCCTAAAGCAGGATATCTTTTAAAGATTTCCTCCGCGACAGAAAAAAGGCCCTGACGTGAAACACGCAGGGGAAAGCCATAACAAAAAAAAGGTAAAAACAGCGCCCTCTGTTTACTTTGTTACACTATAGCTACAGTTAGGCGAGCCGGCTGTTAGCCGCCGCGCCCCGACCTCGCAGTATACGTTTTTTACTCATCGCCATTTTCGTTTCTTTCCGTTTTACTTCATTGTAGTAATAATTTGAAACCATCACAACAATATTACAAATCTATCTCTATACTACCTTGAACATATTTAAATTAAAAACTGGCGGTAAATCTCCGTTCCCGAAGACCATCTAGTTAAATACCACCGCAGCTGATATTTCTGCCCCCAAACAGTAATACAAATATTACTGTGTTCCGGTTTGAAGGATGTTATAACTAGTGAAATTACTGAGGTAACGACACTACAGCTTACTTCTCAAAGCCGCAGTGGTCATCTTTTAGCTGATCATGAAAAAATCAACAACTGGTGGTGGGTCTCTGTTACCGGATACAGTGAAGGAAGGCTCCTATTTATACCACTAAATAGTAATGTGCAAACATTACTGTATCCCGGTTTGAAGGGTGTTATAACTACAGCTTACGTCTCAAAGCGACGAGTGCAATATAGCGCTATGTCGCATATTAATTAAATATTGCAAGTCGGTAGCAGATAAGGTTATAGAGGAAAATAAAAGTAGGCGGCAAACTTCGTATGAAAGGCGATGTACAAAACAGGAAAAACATAAATGTAAAAGCAAGAATAAAAGAAAAATAGAAAGCATTCAAGTGAGAAAAGTAGGAAAAGGAAATAGAGAGTGTAGAGAAAGAAAGTACAGTAAAGAAAGCAAACAGATCTTTACCCACAACACGAAGGAGAATGATTATCAAAAAAAAATTTTCCGAAAAAAAATAAACGGCTATGTTATGGACAAGAGTATCACTCGCTATCAGGTGAACGCCTTGCTCGTCCCGTCGACTCTTAAAACTAAAAACAAAATCTTTCAAAGCAACCCCAGACAAGCTGCTGCCTTTTTTGGAGTTGGTAAATGATTCGCCTGCCCATAAAAGGTTCGTTAAAATGGTACACAACACCACATTGCGCTCACGCGCCCACATTCGCTGGTTCCGCACTAGGCAATTCTGTACCTATAACGCTTTAACTTATAACTATCCTACTAATATCTTGCCATGCGTCCGTGCGGAATGAGATGTCGCTATGATAACTAAATGACTGACATATACTATATATATAGCTATGGTAACAACGTTTTGAATTTATTATTATTTATTATTTTTTGGTTGCGAAAGCAACGGGACTAGTACTAGTTATATATGTTACCGGAAATGTATGTAATCCGTCATTGTATACAAATGCAAGGAAATGTGTTGTACAATTCGGATACTATCTAGTAAAGGTATAAATAATTTTTTGAAAAACTATTTAATGCATAGATATCCTAGAAAATGTATATATTTCCTCGGAATTTTATATAATTCCAATATCGTATTGAAAAATGTATAAATGCTTTCTGTAGTAAAACACGTTGTAAATAATATTTTTTTTATTGTAACACTTATTGAGACAATCGGGTAACAGTCATACGGTAAAATAATAATAATATGTTCATATTAAGTTACTAATTAAAACTACTAAAATCAACTATCTATTAACTTTTAATGTATCACAAAATCAACTTATATTTATTCTTATAAAATGAATTGATTTTAGGAATTACATACATTTGCTAGGAATTGTATACAATGACGGATTACATACATTTCCGTTAACATATACATATCTTCATCAGCTAATAAACGTCCACTGCTGGATATATCCCTCAATAGTGGAGGATTTGGGCCATTTTTCACCACGCTGGACCAATTTCATTGGGGATCCAGAGCCTCGTTTATTGATTAGCAGGGTACACCACGAAAAGTTAAGGTTGACTTGGATCCCGTGAGTTGTTTGGGATCCCTTACATCTCCTATAGTGTCTATAACTAAATATATATAAACAAATAATAAAAGAATATCTGATGTTTTATCTCTTAACTTCATCTTGTTTCTTATAACTTAGACTATACTTTGTTAAAGTTGTATAACTAAGTAACCGTTACACTTTCACTGTAACCAATGCTTGCAGATGTAGAATTTAACCGTTCATTTATCGGTCCCGATAGCCGTGATCGTCTAGTGGTTAGGACCCTACGTTGTGGCCGTAGTAACCCAGGTTCGAATCCTGGTCACGGCAGCATAAAGCTGTCGCGGCGGGACTTATTTTTAATATTTTCCATAGTTTTATTCAACTGATGATGAATATCATAGGTGCTATTCTAAGTTTTTAAGAGTCGCTATGCTCTTCGCCTTTGATACGTAAGATGTTAAGTCTCGTTACCTCAATAATTTCACTAGTTTACAGCATCATTCAAACCGGAACACAGTAATGTTTGCATATTACTATTTTGTTAGTTACATTTTCCTTCAAAGCTCAAGTTCAGCGGGAATCGAAACCGGGTCTCCTCGAAATGTTTGACGAACTGAACTGTAACATATATATGTCTCTGTTGCTAGAGACTGTGTAGGAAGGCTCCTATTTATACCATCAAATAGTAATGTGCAAACATTACTGTGTTTACTGAAAGGTGATGTATGATAGTGAAATTACTGGGGTAACGATACTTAACAAATAACGCCTCAAGGTTACGACAATGTGATGCTGTGTATATCATCTTAATGCCCATGTTATGGGCAAGCGTATCACTAACCATCAGGTCGATGCCTTAACACTAAATTTACCAACGGTTTTACTATACATATTTCTACCTAAACCTAATACATTTGTTATGAATATATATAAAATAACATAAATTTCATACAATTGTATTTTTAGTCAAAGCTACAAAAGTCATGATATCATTACAGAAAGAAAATATTTCATGAAGAGGTAATTTCAAATTGAACTTGCAAGACCAGTCAATTTAACTGGTTTGGTAAATCTAATGTTAATTATCTCGTCGACTAGTTAAATAAAATCTTATTGAAAATTTACTGTTATAAATAAATGAATAATAAAAATATTTTAGGTATATAAAAAAAGTATAAAAATAATAACATTTAAAGTCAGTGCCTAGATAAAAATATAAAAAATAAGTCCCGCCGCGACAGCTTCACGCTGCCGTGACCAGGATTCGAACCTGGGTTACTACGGCCACAACGTAGGGTCCTAACCACTAGACGATCACGGCTATCGGGACAACGAGCAAAATTTTGAATAACCAGTTTCGTATCATAATAAATTATTTATATTATACTTATAATAGGTTTATTGGTTTTTGTTAAGCATTATTAATATTTAAAGTCTCGTCTTAAGTAAGTTTTTAATCAACTAAATTATTAAAGTTTAATATGAAACAAGTGGCTCATATAATATTCTGAAACTTTGTGCAGCCACAACTCGACAAACCCGACCACATACCAACAAAACTCCAACGGCTCTGATCTTATCTAAGCGAGATCTGTCTGTATGAGAAATGTTCAGCACCAGCTCCTACACATTGTAGTTCTCGATATTGAAAATTGTTGACGAACAAACGGACGGACATTGTCGTTTAAATAAGAACTATATGTCATATATACTATAAGTCTTTCTCCTACATAAATAAATCAAATGAAATATAAATATAATATTTAACTAATTAAAATACCTTGTATTGTAGAGTTCAGAATTTTATTAATTTTTTTTTATTTCTTCAGTCGACGAGAAGAATAAGGAGTTCACCTGATGGTAGGTTTGCTTGCCAATAACGTGGCGCTGGTTAAGATGGTATACACCATAATGTGCTCATAGCTTAAAACATTAGTTGTCTCGTTACCCCAGTAATTTCACTATCATACATCACCCTTTAGTAAACCCAGTAATGTTTGCACATTACTATTTGGTGGTATAAATTGGAGCCTTCCTACACTGTCTCCAGCGACAGAGACCTACCACCAGTTGTTAATATTTAGATATAGGCCTCCCCTAGTAGTAGGGGAAATTTGGGCAATCTCCCACCATGCTGGCCCAATGCAGGTTGAAGAGAAGCCAGAGCCTTGTTTGTTGATTAGTATAGTTCACTACAAGCTAGTGAGGTTGAGTTGTTGTATGGGATCCCTTAACAAGATTTTTAATATCCTCAATTTAATAAAGATTTATTCATTTAAATCTCATAATAAATCTAGTATTTAATTACAGTAATTTCCTTTAACTAAATACTAGATTTATAACCGAAAAACCAATACGATTCCGCACAACGTTGTAATAAGGAAAGCTAATAGAAAAGTAAGAGACCTTTTATCTCGCGTACGACAATCGAAATATGGCTCGCTGAAGATAAAACCAAACAATTGTGAACGACCCTGGTCTTCCTATTCCTGAACAGTAGTATATTTACCTCCAGAAATCTATTTATTTAGCTGTAAATGTTTCCTGAAGTCATTAATAAGAAAATATATATATTTTTATTAGTAACTAGTCTTTATTAGAGTCTCAAGCTGATATTAATGAGACTAAAACATGCCTAATTAAAGGGTACTAGAACCGTTTTCGAGTTCAGGCTCTGATAGTTAAGCGGTGTTACGTAGGACCAGGGCATCCTTAAGGCTTCCTTATGACAATCTTACTGGATAGTAAGATCTTCTGGATATAAGAGCACAGCTTCTCCTGAGACCTCCGATTTTATTGAGTACGAATGTCGCTTAACTTTAACTGCTCACAGAAGTATGGTTTATAAAGATTTCTATACAGACACGAAAAAGGAAGCTGCTTTTGCTGGAGATAGCCTGAGTATGCTTTTGTTACATTACAGAGCACGATATACCATCAGGTAAACATCCTCAAACTGGTCTACTAACGAGAACAAAGTAATGTTTGTTTACTGTTTAGCAGAAGAGCTAAGTGCTTTTTTGAGATGTAACAAATGTACAAATTTTAGATCTCCATCACAAGGATTAATCAAAGATTCTCAAGGCGATGATCGCAGTAGTTAATATAAACATTCTTACCAGAAACGGGATTGTTACAAGCAAATGAACTTATCAGACAACTGATACCCTTTACCGGATCAAATTTGTAATACTGGAATACAGTAAAAGTTATTATTAAAAATAATAGATTTAAATTGATTATAGTCTTCAAATTATACATCAAGATTGTATTATTCTATATTT
The DNA here is from genome assembly GCA_018246255.1 of Pachliopta kotzebuea. NCBI lineage: Eukaryota > Metazoa > Arthropoda > Insecta > Lepidoptera > Papilionidae > Pachliopta > Pachliopta kotzebuea. The sequence continues at coordinate 13,314 of DWLS01001620.1, read as the reverse complement.
ATATACTTTAAACTTTCAAGAATCGTGGAGAGAAGATCCTCATGACATATTGAAGCTGAAATTACAAATAAAACTAGTAAAAGGGTCCCACAGAACAGCTCACGGGACCCAAACCAACCTCAACTGCTCGTAGTGCACTCTGCTAATTAACAAACGAGGCTCTGGCTCCCCACCAACCCGCATTGGGCCAGCGTAGGGGGAGATAGGTGGCCCAAATCTCCCATTAACAGAGAAGGCTATGTCTAGCAGTGGACGTCTATCGGATGATGAAGAGTAAATCTATAGTATACGAAATATATATGATTGAAATAGGAAGGAAGTATATTATTATTGTACTTTCTTTCTTCAGGACTACGTCACCATTTAAATATATATATTGAACGTATTTTCTATACAAAAAAGGATCATTTTAGATTATTGGATTGATCCCGGAAGTTTTTTTATGCGATAGCGATAGCATTATACGCAAGTGTTTCCCAACCTTTTTGGTCCTTGTCCCTCTTTGGAATAAAAAATTTTTTTATGTGCCAAAGACAAAGTAAAATCTAAAAATGCAATAAATTATATTAGCAAATTATTTTTAAAGTGAATCTTTGGGAAACACTTTTATACACAGTCGATTATTATTTTTAATACTTTGAAGTGGTTCTTGGATCATATACAGCGATATAAATCAATAAAGAAATCCTAAGTGTTACCAATTATACTGTCATAACAAAATATGAAAAATATGTTTCCACTGTTGGGACTTATTATTACTTAAAAAAGTTATTAAAACAAAAACTATTAACTTGACCTTTTTACGTTTCTATCGATATATCTCATTATGAGCGCTATGTGATTGTTGTGCTAATAACTTATGAAACATTTTACTGAATTCATATTTTAAGTCCTGCTGTTCTTGAGGTGGTGAATAGGAGTATCCTCACGCCAATTCTCGTGATGTGGACCGCACTCGAACCAATTTCGGCTGTGACTAATCCATTCAGCGCAACTCGGTACTATCACCGTCCATACATTAAGACCGAGCGGCGTAGAGCTCAAGCAGATAACCTTACGATTTGACGCCATGACCAAACTCGGCTGCCTTATCATCGCCCTGGCCACAATCCTCGCACAAACCGAATCGTGTGAGTATAAACAATATTATTTACTACATTATAACTTACTATTTACTGTTGGTAGGTCACTATTGCCAAAAACCTGTAGGTATCACAGCAGCTCCCATTGCCGCCGAACAGTACTGTCCAAACATTACTGTGATCCCATTTCAAAGATACTGTATGATAGTGAAATTAATGTCTTAACACGACGAGCCTAATATAGTATGTGTATGTTAACCACCGTCATGTTATGAGTAAACGTATCACTTACTATCAGGTGAACGTCTCCTAGTCTCGTCTACTAAAGATAATCAAACAATTCAGACTTAAACATTATAATAATCAATATAGTAAATGTGTTACAATATTTAATTATTTAACCTCTTTTTAACCTCGATTGAAAGATCAGTTGGAACATCCCCATTTTACTTTGTAAGTCGTAAAAATCGTCTAAAGAGTGATTAATTCCTAGTATCTTATCCTAATTACTAAAACACTATATACTAATGTAAACAGGAGATTGAATTTGGAAATTTATTAATTAAATTATATATTAGTTCTTATACACATATATATAATATAAATATGTATATGTAAAGATAAGGGCGAAGATCAAGGTTGAGAGGAAGCCGCTTGGGGCTGATAAGAACGATCGGCGAGATCATTGATGAAGACAATCCGCTGATGATAATTATTGGTGGTACGTCTTCTTTACTGGAGACCGTCTACCATCACAGCTCATATTGCAGCCGAGAACCAGTACGGTGTTCCGGTTTGAAGGGTGCTATATGATATAGAAATTACCGGGGTAACGATATAACGATACTTAACAACTAACTTCGAAAGGCGACGAGAGCATTGTGATGATGATGTGTACTATCTTAACTAGTGCTTTATTAGCAAGCTTATCACTTATCATCAGGTGAACGCCTGGTTCGTCTAGTCACCAAGAAGTATAAAAAAGATCTTAATTAGCTGATGAATGGTGATATGTAATTAATTTTTAACATTTGGCAGTGGATTCGGAGAAATGTAAGATTTCACCTCCCGAGAGGCACTGCATCATTGAATACGCTTCGAGGAATCGTTGGGCGCACACTGAACGGTTCGTATACATATATGTATATTATATGTTAATATTATAAATAAGTAATGTAATATATGTACCGAAAATGTATACCTCATTTAGGTATGATAAAGTTCTTTACCGGTACTCCTTTACCGAAAGGATAAAGGAGTGATGCATCACAATTGGACAAAGTCTAGATATTGCTAGGAAAATGTTTCCAATTAGATAAAATTAATATATAATCATCATCATCAGCCAATGAACTTCCTCTACTGGATAAAAGCCTCCTCGAATAGTGAGGGGATTTGGACGATCTCAGACCGCGCTGGCCCAATGCTGATTAGTGGGGAGCCAGAGCTTCGTTTTTTGATTAGCAGGGCGCACCACTTAGATATCAGTTTAAGATTATCAATCTACCACCATGACAATATTGTTATCGATAGTTTAACCAACTAATAATCTCCCGGGGTGTAAAAGGTCCCACACAACAGCTCACGGGAACGAAGCCAACCTCACCTGCTCTTAGTGCACCCTGCTAATCAACAGACGAGGTTTTGGCTCTCCATCAATCCGCTTTGGGCCAGCGAGTTGGGGGATGGTCCACATCCCCTCACTACTTGAGAATACATGGAGTAGGCCTATCTCCAGCTGTAGACTATTAGCTGATAATGATTATATACTAGTAAAGTAGTAAGGAGTCTGAGAGTACTACTTTTCCAGAAATAACACAACTGGTTATTGATGTATTTGGTTATTGATCGAAATCCACACCATTTTTTTTTTATTGTTTATTCTTTCACTTCTCTTCTATGTATATTTATGTATGTAAGTTTAAATACATATATGTATATATGTACTGTATAGAATATATATGATTTTATGTAGTTTATTTGTATAACCATGTTTGTATTTACAATATTATTAATTTTAATTGTTTTTTTTTGTGTGGCACCTATTTGTATTTTTTTTTCTTCTCTTCACATTATGAAAGGTTGACGGGAAGAGAATGACTTGTGGCATTATGTCCGCCTTTTTGTTTACTGTGTCTCTCTTGTACATAATGTTTTTCCTTTTGTTGTTATTATACAAATAAAGTGTAATAAATAAATAAATATACTAATTGGATCTTTTCCTTCAAAATTAATCGGACGCTTTTTCCAAACAATTTCTGAACTTTGTCGTAGCACGGTGCATTCTTTCTACAGGTTTAATTTGTATTTCAAAGTTTCCTTTACATCTTCCTTGTAATAGTTTACAATAAGGAATATATTTCCTTTTACATTTTATTATTTACTGATACATTTCTTTGTATTTAGCTATTCGTTCCTGTGGGATTCGCAAAAGTGTATCCTTATAAGGTGGGCGGAGCACTGCGGCGCAGCGCCGGTCGGCACCAACAACTTCGCCAGCATGGACGAGTGCGTGCGGGAATGCAGCGGGTGGGCCTGATCCTGTATCCATTTACAACCAACACACCAAAACCTGACTTAAATCCTGGAAACAGTTTGCGTAATTTTTAATAAAAGTACTTAAACTGATATGTACCGTTTACATCCTGAACAACAAACCTCTTTTATAGAAACACTAGTAGTTTCCCGTTGCATTCGCAAGTAAAAGTTTTATTTCAATAAAATGTTTAATATGAAAATAATCATGTCATAAACAGAAGCGTTTGTTAATTAATTTGATCACGCCAAGAAAGGTAAAATATTGGTAGGATGAAGAAAGCAGTATATTGTTCCATTTCATAATTCATACGAATACATATTCTCATATATGAAACGATTTTAGAGATGAGCTTGTTTCCGAATTTTTTTTAGTGCGAAAAGATTTTCATAAAAAAAGTACCTTTTTAATTAATTATGCACAGAATCTTAAAAACTTTTCTCTAATGTAGATAGATTTTGGTAGTTCCTTCTGTAGTATAGTAGATATCAAACTACTCATCATCATTAGAAGTCCACAGCTAAACATAGGGGTGTCTCAATTGATTTTTGTTTTAATTTATCGTATTGAATTGAAGAAAAAATCTAAAAGAGCCATTTGCTACCACACTGGCCCAATATAGATTGGTGGGGAGTTAGAACCTCGTTTGTTAATTAGCTGGGTTCAACACGAGAAGGTGAGTTTCGCTTGGGTTTCTTGAGTTGTTGTGTGGAACCCCAGTTACCAGTTTAATATTATAAATCTACCACAATAACAATATTTCTAAACTCCGACCGAAATCAAAAGTGTTTTGAACTATTCACCATCAACTCAACCTGATTGTTACTAATCTTAAGAAACTGTTTACAAGTTTATACCAGAAACCAGTATTTTAAAACTTGTATTATTGATAGTATCAATAATAATTTGCGAACAGTTAAAGCTTTCAGAATATTCGATAATTTTATAGTCCACTAAAGCGCTCGACTCTGCGTAACTTAATAAAGCTAGATGAATGTAAGATCTAACAGAGTTAACAATGGACGATAACATAGACTACGTTTATTGAAGAAAATCGAATTAGTGATACTGGAAACTCTTAGAAATGCTTTAGATTTACTTTTCAACTATAATTTTAGTAATTTATAGTAAATATATACAGGTATTCCATAGTCTTCCGGGTTAGATGTTTACGTAACTCTATTTACTTTGCATTAATTTCTATTATAATTTTACTAAATATAGCATCCTTTACAATAAAACAAAAACACACTACTCTTGAAGGACAAAAATAATCGTTAAATAGACAATCTAAAGTCTAGTTAACTAACTAATCTAAGTCTAACAGTCCTATCACCGGTAAATAAGTTTTATTAGTTTGTTTTTATTCAAATGTACTAAATCTGAACATGTTCATAGTTATTAAAGAAATGTTAGAATAACTTTAATGATACTCTTATCAAATGTAAAATACGTTAGTTAAATAGGTATTTGTGTATATCACCGTTGACAAACGAAAAATGGGTGTTAAAGGTAAAACTAAACGATTGGGAACGACTCCGACTTTCTTATTCGCAACGAATGGAAGTCTATTTATCTTATCGCTATCTATCCATCTACTTGTCTTGTCCCCCATCACAATAAAGCACATAAAAAATGTCCTGATAATGTTTTATTAGGTAATTTATATACAGGTAATAAAAGTACAATGAACGAGTGCCAATTGCCGCTTTTTGAAAATTTCCTTTCCTACGTTTTCTGATATAGACTGACTTTATTTAATATTTCCCATTAAAGTATAAATTTTGATTCATAAATAACTGTTAAAAATCTTTTTCTTTTTAGAACTGATTATTTCACTATTCCTTGCAAAAAGTTTTTATACTTTTATAAATTAAAATTATGACACACGTGTATTCAAATTTTTTCATCCATAGAGATATCATAATCTTGCGAATAAAAATATTTTTATTCGAGTTTTTTACTAAACACCCATATGCCATGCCATAAAGCTTACTTTATCTATATCCTTTAATATATACCATATTTATTAAATACTTCTTTTTCTTCTTTTCCAATGAGTCAAATGAAGTATTTATTTTCAAAGTTAACGTCGACCACTGTACATTTGATGTGACCAACATTTCGTTGATTTTCTAATAGTAATATAATGATTTAAAAATTTAGTTTTGTTATTTTACAAATAACAATTTCATTCAGACGAAGGTTTTTTAAATTAAAATATGGCAATGAATGAAACAATACGAATATGCCGATTACGAAGTAAATAGTTGATTCCTTTTGGTATGAGAGCCATCTAGTAAAAAGAAAACTTTTCTCCGTTGCTTGATATTTAGTCATTAGTGTGATAAAATTAAAAGACATACATAAATTTACAAAGCTTTTAATGTAATCTTGTCATAAAAAAAATTATCATTAATTAACAAATTTAAAAACAGTTATATGAGTTTTTCTTTAGAAATTATTTCTTAACAGCACTGGAGTAATTTGTCAAATAATTACCAGATGATGCCTTCATCCACAAAGTTTGTTTTCCATTGTATGTAAATATGTATTTTCGTCTTAATATAATTTTATAAAAAAAAATAAAGATTAAAAAATAACACAATAAGAAATTCTCCCGATTTAATAGATTATTTTTATCAAAGAGACAAACAATGTTATGAAGAAAATATTAATGTTTTAGTACATATTATAATTTAAGCTCTCAGAGACAAAAAGGTTGATGTAATATGTACTATCAATATATTAGTAATATGCATGAATCGTACTAGTAACACTTGGCAACAGAGCATCATATACAATTTTATTAAATACTACAGTCAGGAAATAGGTTATGAATTACTTTATAGCGTTATGGATATTCATCAAGGTTATTGTGTAAGTTAAACCTTAAACAATAAAAATAATAGCTAAAATAAACTTTTTAAGACTTGTACTTCGATTCTCATTTTTATTATGCGCAATAGTAGGAGCAAAATATATATAAATATCTACTCCAAATATTTGTTTTAAGAAATAGTATACAAAACTGTAAAGTATTAATACTAGGTATTAAATACTTAAAACTTATTTTGTTGAGCACTCGGTGCCCATATTTGAAAACAAATACCTAGTTTTAAAACTTGTTTGTATAAACACAATTCATACCTATTTTGAAGTTTAAAGTGAATTATTTCATTATTGCAATGTCACGACCTACTTATATAACCACATAGCCAAGGTAATATATACACTAATATAATAACATGTAAAACATTTTTCATTTCTTAAATAATAATTTTAAATATATAGTTAATGAGTACTCTGAAATTTACTTTTCGGGCAAATATTTTCATTTATTGATAACTTATTTTTAACAATGATTTCTCTTTTTCGTTTAAGTTGAAATTAAACATAAACAAAAATATGAATGTAGATATTTCTCTATATTTAAAATAACATTATTTTTATGTAGGAATTAAGTAGTATTATTTTTGTTAATAAGTATTTATTTGCTGTAATTTATTTGGCAGTATCAATGTACGTATTTGTCCGTTCGTGACTTTGATTAATGTCCCTCCTGTCTATGGTATTGCAGTCTACATTGTCTATAGTTGAAAAAATTGAAGTTGGTACTTTACCATCGCTTTTGTAGTCGCGTTTTCATAAAAACTGTGGCTAAAATGCTATTGTAATTTGTTGATACAGAAATCGTGCCTCAGAAATTGCTACGGACACGTGCGGTGCATAGACAATAGGATATTTTTTACAATTATATGATTACCTGCTTTCTTTTGACAAATTGCGCTAGACCGCATATATAAAATGGCAGCCTTACCACGTAGAATTATCAAAGAGACACAGCGGCTTATGCAGGAACCCGTACCGGGTATCAGCGCAGTTCCCAGTGAAACTAATGCCCGCTATTTCCATGTAATCGTTACAGGCCCGGAGGATTCACCCTTCGAAGGTGGACTTTTCAAATTAGAACTTTTCCTGCCAGAGGACTATCCGATGTCGGCGCCTAAGGTTAGGTTTATTACGAAAATATACCATCCGAACATAGACCGGTTGGGCCGCATATGCCTGGACATACTGAAGGACAAGTGGAGTCCCGCTCTACAGATCCGCACGGTGCTGCTCTCGATCCAGGCGCTGCTGTCCGCGCCGAATCCCGACGACCCGCTGGCTAACGACGTGGCCGAGCTGTGGAAGGTGAACGAGAGCGAGGCGATCCGGAACGCGAAGGAGTGGACACGGAGATACGCCATGGACAACTGAGCGGCCGCGCTCCCCGCGCCGCCCGCACGCGCCCACCAGTGCCTGCCCCACGCGCGCGACTCGATGGGGACGAAACTAAAATATGTAACATGATTATAAGAGTGCAAGTTAAGTTTACATCCTGAGCAAGGTAACTCGTGGAGAGACAATTGTGAAAGAGATTTGTACCGGCAGCAGGCGACGGCGCGGCGCGCGGCCGCCGCCGCCTGCCCGCTCACCGTCACCACCACCACCACCAACACCACCACTAGCATTTCTACATAGCCTCGCCCGGGGCCAGCCGCCCCGACCCTGCCCTCTCATTGTTTACCCCTCACTTGTAGGCTTCGTTATGATATTAGGTATGCATATTTTTTTACTATAACTAAAATAATGAATATGGAGCATCAGGAGACTTAAATGTATATATTTCATGGTTATCAAATTTGGTTAATTTTATACAAAGGAGAGTGTATTATCAATGTTCAACGCCTTTGTGAGAATCTTAAAGCATTTGATTGCAAGATCAGTAATGAATATAGATTTTAATCAGTTCAGTTTGCCGTTCTCCTACTGCGCAGGAGACAATTATTTGTGAATGTTACGAAGCGTTAGGTAATTTATTTTCCACGATTGAACTCCCATTAACATTGATTACTTTTGAAATATTTGTGTCTTGTATAAAAGAAATAAATAAAAGGTTAAATTGTATTTATGTAAATTTACTTTGGCTTTGTGAGCAAACTTCAAAATACATAATAAACAAAAGCTAAATATTATTTTATTTATATATATCTACACTTCACTTTATCGGCTTATAGACATCCACTGCTGGACGTAGCCCTCCCCCAATAATTAGAGGATTTGGGCTTTCTCCCACCATGCAAGCTCAATGTGGGTTGGTTGGGTGCCAGAGACTCGTTAGTTGATTATACGGCTGCACCATGAACAGGTGAGGTTCGCATGGGTCCCATGAGTAGTGAAAATCCCTTTATTGGACCTCACTAATTCTGTTATGAAGGAAGAGTCAATAATATCCCACTTGGTGTATTCATCATTGAGTGCCATCATCAGAAGGAAGTTGGGCGATCAACTGGGGAAAACTATGTTGATCCATTGAATCTTGTCTTCGAGAACCAGCTTGGAAACAACGAAAAGACATCTCGGTAGGTGGCTGAAATGCACCACCTTCTTCTGCATGACCGTTGTCATCAGTCATCACTTGCATTTGAAAGGAACCGTTTCCAGATTTTTAGTATCATATGTAATGCCCATGTTTCAAATGGTTGCATCAGCCGAGTTAAAAGATGAACTTGACCGATAGAAACACAAGGGAATACTTTCACCTTCAGGTCTTTTCTTTTATATAGTTAAGTAACTTTCTAAATAAAACATTTAAAAGACAACATTTTGAGAGTAATTTTTTAGTATTTATACAAAAAATATATGATTTGTAACCTGAAAGGCAACTAACCCTCATTAGGCCTGGGTGGAGGGAGTTGGCCCAAATGCTAGTACAGCAGTTTATTTTAATCAGTAATTAATACTTGACCATGATTCCATTTGGTGTTAAGATGGCAAGTGGTCTGTCATGGTAAAGTGGATGAACCTGGTTAATGCTCTTAACCTCTTTGAAGATAATCACATTGTATTTTGAGGGGAATACTTAATGTGCCTCGGCCGATGTAACCTTTAATAAGGTATTTTAATTTAAACAAAATATTGATGAAGAATTCAATCTCGGAATATATGTTTTAAAATTATTGACTTCATCTATTGATTAGTGCTCTGGAGGCTCTTCATCTATATTTCCTATTCCAGTGACTGCCAAGATTTGGCACAGCATGCCATAAGCATCTTCATACAGATACATTGATAATATTACTCCAATATGAGAACTCGGCTTCCCCAATAGTGGAAATATTTGGGCCATCTCTCACCACATTATCCCTATGCAAGTTGGTTGAGGAACATTAGGCATATATAATGATTGGTAACAAGCGACCCCGAGTTAAAAAATGTGAACTACCCATTGATTACATACAATTGTAATTAGTTCGTTCAACTGATGATCAGGTCATTGACGGAGTATGTTATATACTCATACAAGGTTGTATTTTGTGGAGTAGAAGAGACCCTAGTCCAGCAGTGGATGTCCATCGGTTGAAATAACAGATGTTTTTTGACTAAATTACTCGCTTGACTGTAATGGTGTGGTGATAGATAACAACTTTATATGGTGATCATCATTATGAGATAAAATGTTGAGTCTCATCACCCTGGTAATTTCTTTAGCTGAAGAGCCTTTGAAAGAAGATGCTGTATGACCACAGTGAAGCTGCTGTCACACCTATCAAGACTATAGACTAAGTGTTTTTTAAGGTGAGGCTTCTTCCTTATGGAGCAATTCTGTAATTCACAAAGCAGAAATTTAAAAAGAAATATATTGGCTGATTTAATTCATTGTATTGGATTCAAATTCCAAGAGTCAAGGCTGACAGAAAAATATTTTAGTCAACACTAGGTCATCGAACTAGAAAATTCCTAGTCTCAGCTTTTTGTTTTCATTCCGAATACATTTCTATAAAAACATTTTTTATATGAGTGTTAAACCATCGTCTCTGTGATGATTATCAGAATACTGAAGTCTTGTACTATTGTGTGTTTAAAACTCGGGTCTGAGAAGACCAGCGATTTAGGTTTTAACTTTGGCCAGATTAATTGCTCGCTGGCAGAGTTGTGGGAGAAAAGATATATAACTTTATTGACATGTCCCTTGAGTTAGAAATTTTGAAAATATCAAGGTCGCTTAATTAAAAAGCAAAAATAAAATAATATAATGAGTTACAAATAATTTATATCCACATGAGCTGTTCATTGTTTTGTTTGCAACACAGACAGTCCAGCGAAGAGGAAGCCATCAGTAGCAATACATAATTAATCAAATCCAACATAATGCAGACTGAAACACTCTTAGAGATTCACTTAACATTTCCGTTTGGAGTTGTAATAAAAGGTTTTAGCACATGATGAATATTTTATTTAAAAACAATGTTAATATAATATAATCTTTGACCCTCTGTAAATAGACTGTTGAAAGGTTGGAATAATACAATATGTACACAATCATGTCTGCGATGAAATATAGTATTTATTCAAGAACAAACAACTTAGGTCTGTTACATGTTTAAAGTAATACAAAGCTAACTTAAGTGTATGTTAGTACTTAACTAAAGTACATCTAAAAAGGATTTGTTCCTGCAAATTAAAGTTCAAAGCAGGGAACTGTAACACTTGTAGGAATACTGTGGTGGAGAGGACCGTTCAAGGAATCATCACAAACTAATAAATAAACTAGTTTAATTTGTTTTTAAACTATGTGATTTGATACAAAGTTGAGTAAACTTTAAATGTATCTGTTGAAAAAGCTTCAGTTTTTTTTAATTTTTATTGTACTGCAGAACATAAAGTAATGTGGTGTCCTCTCGTAGAAGTTAACCCAGTCTACAATGTATATTGGTATCAAGTGCAACGGAGTGGTGGGAATCTCCTATCTCACACCCTTGTCATTCTTCATCAGGCTATAAATATCCACTACTGGATATTACCTTCCTCCAATAGTAGGGGATTTGAGCTATCTCCCAACACCAGACCTGACCTTGTGCAGTTTAGTGGACCCAGAGCCTTGTTTGTTGATTACCAGGGTGCACTACGAGCAGGTGAGGTTGGTTTGCCTCCTGTAAGTTGTTGTATGGGATCCCTTACACCTCTTGTCATAAGTATATATTAATAATAAATTACTTGCGGTTTTATATGAAATTTATTTGGAATTGGACATGAATCCATATTAGTTATTCCAGGTGATTTTACATTTAATCAAGTTTGTTCAAGTAATTTTAATGTTCAGATTTTCTCTTAGAAGTAATTATGTTATAAACTAAGTGGTACTTTAATTTTGATATTAAATAATGAATTACTCTTAACCTGTTCTCATCTTAACAGATCAAGGTGATCACCGTCTGGTAATGTATCCGTATATTTATTACAATTCTCATTATTCAACAGATAAACACAAATCGCATTTGTTCGAGCAAAAAAAATATCTCATGGATTTTCCTGAAGCCGTTTCCTGTTTTCAAGTGATGAATAATTCTTCCCATGTTTATGTGGCGATGGGTCAGATCAAAATTCATTTATTTCATTGAAAAATGTTTATTCTATACAACTTGACTGTTTGTTTATATTTGTTTCATTATTATTATTTGCCTGCAAAATTTAAAAAATAAAGTAATTGGAATTTCTTTATAGTACTTAGTGTTTTATTTTAATTACCTCATATAATTTTTTTTTTACTATGTTTCTCATATAATACTCGTCCCCCTCAAGGTGGACTGACGATATAGTGAAGGTTGGGAAGCCTCTGGATATGGACAGGGCAGGATAATTCGGCGAGGAGATCATTGATGACAGCTTATGCCCAACAGTGGGCGTTATCCAATATATAATGGTTTAGATCTTCAGCTATTTATCAGAAAAAGTTCCATCAAAACCAGTCCGGATTTAGTTAGATAATTCCATACAAAGAGATAAATAAAAGTATTTTGAGATGCCCCTTTTTGGTTTTGTGATAAAATCAACGCATATAGTCTTTACTACGAATCGCAGCTTCACCGGATCAGAGCTCGTGAGGTCACGGACCCAGGGTGTTAATTGAAACATTAAATAGAAATTGCACTCAGTGCAGTAAACTTCGCATGTTGCGGACGTGTTACAATATGCAGTACCAATCTGATATACTCTGTGGGGGTTCGATTCCAATGTCTATTTTTAGTGTAATCTTTTCGTCTTACTTCGAAAAATACCTTTTTTATACGACGAGATGAGTAAGGCGTTCTCTTGATAGTAACTGATACGCTTGTCAATAACAACGTGGTGCTAGTTAAGGTACACATAACACCACATTGCACTCATAACCTTGAGACGTAAGTTACCCCAGCAATTTCTCTAGTATACAGCAATCTACAAATCTATTACTATTTGTCAGTTGCAATAGGAGCTGCTGTGGTTTGTGCCTATTTAGACAGTATCCGGTGACGAAGAGCTACCAGCAGTAAAGTAAATATACTATTATTTCTAATCCCACTAAAATAATGCTTATTAAAACTTTGATTTTCCCTTTACTTAATTACGCAGATGTTTGTTATTTTGATGTAATGAAATTCTTAGCAAACTGGAACGTCTTCAAAACAATTGCATTCGTTTCATCGTCATCGTACGTAAGTACGATTACGTCTCATCATTTCGAACACAGCTTAAATGGCTGCCACTCCGCAATCGCAGGTCCTTCAGGATACTGTGCTCGCTATTTTCAATTTTGTTTTGCCCCTGAATACTTGAAAACAAAGTTTCAGTACCAGGGTGACTCTCATGAGCGTTGTCTCCGTTCCGCGGATA
>DWLS01001619.1:0-20933 GCA_018246255.1 Pachliopta kotzebuea | reverse complement strand
GGGGCTCATCGGCTACACTGATCGGGACGCGGACGACTCTCGATTCCCGTGTCCCGATCACTGAAGTACGAGAAAGTACACCATGATGGTTTTAGTGGGTAGGTATACATACGCTCCGCCCCAGGGGCGCGAGGTATGCAATTTAATGCATTTCCATCATGTAAATCAAAAAAAAAAAAAAGGAGCTGCGGTGGAACCTACTTAAATTGTCTCCGGTAACAGAGTCCTATAACTAGAATATCATGTATGCTTGTTTGTATAATAATTTTAAATAGTGTTGAACTTTTGTCATATTGCCGTTAAGATTGGTGTCTAAGAGCAGGTGTGTGTAAAGACGTGATACATTTTGATTCGAACTCGCTAACAGCAGACGTATCACCGGGATATTATCGCGTTGCCTAATGATAATGGAACTTTCGAGTGACTGTAACCCGACATTAATTCGACTTGTACTTTAACTTAATGGCGTCGGTTTCGCTAATTGCACGTTAGAATAATTATATTGCTGTACGTATATTCGTTTTAATGGATTCCACGCATTAATATCGGGCCACGTTTAGTCACGTGCCGTATGTAATTTTGTTTGCTCAAATCTAATGATACTCTGTAATTTGCTTCTACGCACCTCCTGTGTTCCGGTATGCGTTGAAATTTATCTAATTATGTGGTGTTCGCTATTGAACAAATTTACAAAATGAAAACATAATTAATTATCGCCATAAAATAATATATTCTGTTATTACATAATTTCTTGTAAAATCATATGAATTTTATCGTGGTTATTTAGTTAATTATCACTGAAGTATCGAGTAATATGTAGCAAAAATGGTCACAGAAATAAGGTGACAGATATTTTATCGTCACAATCATCAGGGAACATCGTCTGCTTTTCAATTATTGTTAAAATGTTGGCTTACATATATTATAGTTAAATAATTGCGATTGATTTATGGAAGCCAGGACTCGCAGATACGGAATCGTGATTCTTACGATAAGAAGAATGAAAAATTGTCAATATTTTTTTTAACAAACATTGACAATAATAATGATGAAACATTTTTAAACATAACTTATTAAGTTACTCCATGATAATAACCTGTAATATTTCTTACATACATTTGTTAACAGAAGTCTAAATGTGTCTCACAATTTTGTAAAAGTTCAAACCGTTTTACTTGAAGTATTAATTTTGTAATAAATAAGATCTGACCGCAGTGATTTTAAACACGTAATACAACTATTTAAAGTTGTGAAAGAGAATGCACGAGAACTGGTTGCAATAAAAGTACAGAAACAAAACTAATAAAGCCGCAATGAAAGTCGTGTTTAACAGCATACAATACAGCAGTGTATGTAGTGCCTATTTACCGAACATTGCCGCAACGGAGCGAGCTGAACGGCTTCTTTGGTGCCAATATATTGCTTCCTCGCGTGATGTCGTTACGGGCAGCTGTTGCCGTTGCCTACTTGTTTTTGCAACCGATATATTATCCTTACAAAGTAAAATTTCCTACTACATCATAGAGTTTTGATTGTATTCAACTTTTTTGTTTATCATTCTTGTAAAACACGCCGTCATAAACCTAAAATCGTGGATCAAAAGACTAGCAGTTTAAAGGCAATTACTTTTGGCCCTTAACGTACCGAAGCAAATATTTTTGGGGTATTCATTTGTTTAATGAAATATTTAAAAAATCATTATTGAAACCTCACTATCTCATTAACTAAAGCTAGATAATAAATTTTGACAAACTGCAAAAAAAATTGAATTTATGAAAGTAAGAAAATAATTCATGGTAGTAGATTAGAAGATTAAATCTAATATTTAAATTACTGCATATTCATTTTTTAACCTAGAAATAATAACGTACGAAGAAATATTTAAAAAAAGCAAAGGCCGAAATTTTGAGATAGACCAACTATTCCTTTTATCATCAACCGGTAAATGTCCACTGATGGCCATAAGCCTCTCTCAATAATAGGGGGATTTGGGCGATCTCCCACCACGCTGGTCCAATGCAGGTTGGTAAGGAGACCACACCTTTGGCAATTAGTTATAAAAACTTTATATTTACTTAATGATTTTTTTACTTTCTGCGAAGAATTAAGTCTAAAACCTTCGAAAGCATAACAAATTGTGCGAAAGTTAAAGGATGAGGCGAGTTTGACAGGGGTCTTTAGCACTGCTTCGGGCTATGAGCATCCGCTTCTGTCAATGGCTCTCCATTATATCGAGTGAATTGACTTGTAATTTTTGAGGCGTTCATCTCTTTTGTCTTTGCTTTACGTTTTTGTTTACCGTTAACAGATCAAACGATTAACATTATTAATGGTTCTTTTTATGTTTCATTATCATCATATTGATTGTATCATGTTAAATATAAAAAATTGTTATATATAACGATGTTTCTGAATATATTTATTAATTAAATTGTTATTAATGGTTTATTAAGAATGGGACGCATTAATATCATTAATGGTTATATGAGGCTCCAGATGCTAAAATGTTCTCATTTAGAGTATTGGCTACCAAATGTTGACAAACGGAACACAACAATGCTTTTAAGGAGGTGGATAATTTAAGTGGTTAGGCGGATTCGAAAAAACTAACGATTTATATCGCCCTTTGAATCGTATCAGGGGTCTCCGTTTTACAAGGTTAGCGGGATAACCACTACGCCATGGATATATTTAATGATCGTTATAGGATGCTAGCCAAAAAACTATATTTATTTGAGAAACAATTCATCTAGTACATATGTATTAAAGGCAGATATTAAAAACAAGAATAGATTGAAAGCGCTAAGAGCGAAGAAATTTCTTTACTACACGGATATAAATAAGTATGATCTTCGGTTAGCTTGAGATTCTAGTAAACATAAAAATGATTATTACCAGCCCACGGTAGTCTACAGCTGAATATATATCTATGAACAATATTTTGAGAAATCTTCATGACTCAAACAACGGCAGCTTTGGAGTATGTTCACCACAAGTAAATACTCCTAATACCACCAAAGATTATTACTTTGAATGAAAATCTCAAAGTGAAGCCTTAGCTTAGTATATGTCAAGAGAGCTGCTTATGGTTTCTTCTATTTAATTTAGCTCTTAAAACAGTCGACTAAATCTTTAATCGATATTTATATAGGGACTCATTAAAGTGTTTTAAAAGTAATGGTTTTTAAGATAGGCGAGATATAATATATTTATAATATTTTGTTTATTTTTATATCTTATCAATTTAGATTTTTTAAATAACAACTTTGTCAGTTTAATAATCTCTTGATGAATATCAACTATGTCGACGTAAAAATATAGAGCTTAAAAGCACCCTACTACTTTCATACGTGATGACGCTCCTATCTTGCCCTAAATCTTAGAATGTCGCTTTAAGTATTTATGAGAACGTCTTAGTTGTTCCATTTGTAGCACACTGAGCAGATACATTGACACTCATTGCGAATTTTAATATTTTAGTGCCTGTTATTTAATTATATTAATTTGTGACTTACGACTATATAATTTCAATTAATTGATCGTCGATGTAGTGCCAACAACTCTTTTTTCTATTCGACGATGCCTTTACCGAATATTAATGATACGCCTGTCTATAATAACGTAGCGCTGGTAAAGAATGTATTAGCACTTCATTGCTCTCGTTGTCTTTAGACAAGGTAGTAAGGTGTTAAACCCGATACCCCAATAACATCAGTAACAGACAGCACCCTTCAAACCGGAACACAGTAATGTTTGCACATTACTATTTGGCGGTAGAAATATTGGCTGTGGTGGTACCTATCTAGACGGTCTCAAAAGAGACCTTCCACCAGTAAAACTTGATCATATCCAAAATATTTGTCATCATTAAAATATTAGTAACATTCAAGTTCTGTTTAACATAAGGAACTCATTACTTTAGTTATAACGAAAATTGAAAGGGCAGCACCATAGGCATAAAATAAAAAAATTATTGAGGTCAGTCGACTTTTTGTTCATTACTTCTAAGTGAATATTTGCATGACGCTAATGAACTCCTACGTCATGTCAAATGGCTGATAAAAAGCGACGAACTCCTTGTCTTGCTCGCCGTAATTAAAAGCCATTCCCTGAATCGAAGTTTTTTTAACTGACCCGTTGATAAGTTTTTTAATTGAATACTTCGAAAGTTTCCTATTAAATTTATTTTTTTCAGTGCAGACAATGTTGATGGTTTCAGGACGGAGTTATTTTCAGATTATAATGAACACTAGTAAGCGGTTATTGAGTTTATATAAATAAATCATAGAACTTGATTTTTTCTAAAAACCGACTAATTTTTTTTACATATAACTTAAAAAAAGTACACAAAAATTTTAATTTATACCTTATTACATCCATTTTATTTATGTAAAACGTTATTAAGGAATATTATATATCTAATACCGGAAAGCTTTCGATATTTTTTTTGTATGCATTACACAAATATAACTTATTTAAACAAATAGGTAAAGTTTTTATTTTGCTAAACAAAAAAGTAAAGGTTAAACGTACATTACACCAACAATTAGCAACATATAAAAAAAGCTTTAATAATCCAAGAAAGCTCTTGTTAACGAACAGTAATTAGCTGAATGCAAAAAGTTTAAGCTTATGCAAAAATTATAGCCTTGTATTTTATTATGCTAATATTTAATGAATTGAAAAAAGATGTAAATGATCTTTAAAATGCATATTGCGTGATTATTTCCATTGTTAGTACATGTCCAACAAGTTTCGCATAATTATTTAACAATGTTAATAATGAACGATGATATTGTAATGAGAGAGGAGGGCCGGTCCACTTACAACTCGTTACAAAGTTATCACGAGCCTTTTATCTTTTGCAGTAGGATATAAAAAAATCAACAAAGTACACTGTAATTTTTAATTGTATTGATATTGCGCCGGTTATCTTTATAAAGTATCGTATACGTCTTAAATAAAGCTGAGATACACTTAAAAGAATTTGTGTCTCTTATAAACAGCAGTAAGGGATACTTCATTCTTCATCTTCCTTGCGTCACAATAAGTAATAAAGGAGAACACAAGTAGAAGTCACCAATGCATAATAAATGTTTGGAAGTTTCAGTATTTAGATAAGCGAAAACGGATGTATATGAAAAACAATAAAAGACAAAATGGTAGTCACTCTTATTTGAATAATTGGGAAATCATTAGTTGCTTTACTTAATACTTCATCATAAAATATCACATCAAACATACTATATAAATATAGTTCATACTTTCGGAAACGCCTTAAAGATAAACAAAATGTATGTAAACTCCAAAAGTTCACAAAGAACAAAAAATACTTAAACCGATAAAATTGTAAAATAGTTTGTTTGTATGAATCATTTTTATCATTATAATAATAGTTACGAAGACATAAGCATCGATTTAAAGTCATCGAAATGATATATGACGGCTACAAATACTCACGGATACGATACCACCGTAAAGACTATACAATTGTACAATTAATAAGCGAGGACACATTTCACCGCAACGTAAGCCACAACCGAAAGCTTATTAATCATAACTCAGCACATCCAGCAGCACTGGTGCCGCGTGTGCAATATATTACCTACGATAGTAAGGAGAGCCGATGCGAACAGTTGGCGTTAATGGTCGGCCTTACCCCAGGGAAATGCGCTCTTGATAATATGAACAGTAATTTTATGTTGCAACAATAGCGATTGTACGTACGATTTGATACTGTTCCTCTCAGGACAGATGGTTATCTTGGAGAATCATTAAAAGATTAATGAATATTTATTCGATTATAATACCGACGGCCATTATAGCAAGCAGGTATTTTTTTTATTCGGTAAAGCATCGAGGCTACAAGTACTTTCACCTGACGGATAAATTGATCTTACACATAATGATATCACACTACATCTACTATCGCCGCTATGATTCATGAGATACTGTGGTTCGCTACCTTTGTAATTTCACTAGGTATAAAGCCCTTTAAACTGGAACAGAGTGATCATAGCACACTATTGTTTGACGGCAGAAAAATTACCTGTGATAATACTTAACTAGAACTTATTTTTAAAAACCACCTGCTTCATTATAATTAGAGGATTATGTAAAATTCTGTCTCTTAAAATCGCCAAGGTTGATAACTATTAATTTATCTGCAATACCCTCCGACTCCTGAAATGTAAACAACTTAAAATTATCACCATTTCTTATAGGGATTCAGTAACTGTAATGATTGTTTAAAAACTAAAGATAAGTATAATAAATTAACTGATAATTCAGCATCTTTATTGAAAATCTGCATTAATTTTTTTTTTGATGCAAGCGAGATTTAAAGTCATTAAAAAATGTAGTAAATAAAAAAAAAAGATTATTCGTTCAGAATCTTAGAGTTAAATATTTTGAGGAAAAAAATATAAAACTGTCTAATATCCTTGTATAACAGAAGTAGGTTTTTATTTGATTTATAATACAACAGTAAGAGATTTACAAAAAAATGCACTTAATGCTCTATCTTAATAATAGAGTTAAAAACAAAAACGTGTTCGGCTTTACACTGCGGGTGTTATCTACCCCAAGTTCCCTTTAAAAAGTAAGTAATACGGGGAGTACAGCACTCCATAAATCACCGGGCATTAGATATATCGCGCCCAATATTAAGGGCTAAGTTGCTACAGAAATGCGAACATTTAAAAATTCTACGCGGTGTAATTGTATAGTTGGTTGTTGTTTGTTTGTAATAGCAGTTTTGCTACAAAATTACTGTTTATGTGACACTTTATTATACTTTTTTTTATTTGGAGTAACGTACAATCGTAACTCCCAATTTATGCAAATGGCTCGCGAAAGTGGAAAATTATTACGGCACAATATATATACCACCTTTTACGTCCGTACTAAATGAAAAGGAAAATTGTATAATACTTTTAAGGGTTTCCCACATTGTATTTTTTTTGTGAATCTCACGGAATTATTTTTTTTAACCATGTATTACTCTCACACTTTAGAAAAATACAATTTTCATGAACATTAAAAACAGCGTTGTAATGTAACGAAAATTTTAATATTATTGAATTTTATTCAATGTCTTACATATTTATATTGTATAAGGAAACTACATAAAAAAACTTATGTAGTTTCTTTATACAAACGAATTTTCTTTTTAAGCTAAAGAAGCTGAGGGGGTTTCACAGTATTACTTTTCATTGTTACTAACACCAGCTAATATGTTTTTATATCTGAATCACGATAATGTTTCCACAGAGTTGTTTGACGGCAGAAACCCCTTTTTCACGTACAATTCACTCCCTTATACCTTCTAACGCAATTGTTTAATTCAATTCGTATTGTTTGATACTGTTCATTTCTGTAAATGGATACCATGAGGCCTTTATGTATAATTTCATAGAATACTTTGTAACACACGATTACATGCCACTACAGCATATTCTCGGTTACAAATGTATTCACGCTTTCCACTTCGTTGTATTTATATATATTTTTATACCACAAAAAAAGATTTTATAGCGGTAATTGGAATAATATAAATCCCTCTGACACAGGAATGTGTGCGTGGTTCAACTAATTATACTTAAAAAATCTAACCATGTCTTCGTTTTCCGGTGAGATTTTAAGCGATTAGCTTTTACATGTAGTACGGCTTTAAAGCAAAACGTAATATACCAAATTATGGGAGGATTGTGACATGAAAAGAATTTGCTTCATTAAATATTTGTTTGTATATTTTGCAAATATAGCCTGTAGGACAATACACAGAAATAAAACAAATTACTTTAAATGTATTAAGTACATATTTTAACGATATAATTTAATTTATATTTGTATTGTAAGGTTTTATTAAATCGCATAATAACATCTTCGTAATATAATAGCACTAAATTACGTATTTTTAAATAGTATTAAAATTATCATCTTATCCAAAATTTCTGAATATGTCAGAAGATTGTGATCTTGTAATATATGTAGGAAAATACTAGCAGAATAATAAAGATACTTATAGTAGCTTGCAGGTAGAAAGAAGATGAGAGTCTTAATCTTTTTATAATGTTATACTATGCACAAATGATTCGCTTCTCTGGTATGTTTTATTTTTAAGAATAAGAGATTTTTATTTTTTTTTAACTAAATCAGCGTAACACTTAAATTTGATTTCTCATGACGTTAAGTAACAATGAGTCGGTGGAAGGTAAAGCACACTTAGCAGGAATACACCGGCTCTTACATTGTTAACGGAAGGAAACATTTTGGCTGTTATCACCACTGACGCACAATGTAATGGTAATAGGAATTTTTTATTTGTCGACTAGATGAACAAAGCGTTCACCTGTTTGTAAGTGATACTCTTGCCTGTAGCAACGTGGCGCTGGTTAAGAAAATATACACCACACAACATTGCGCTCGTCGCTTTGAGACATCAAGTGTTAAGCCTTGTTACCCCACTAATTTCACTAGTTTACACCCTTCAAACCAAAATACAGTATATTTTGAACACTATTGTTTGATGGCGGGAATAGGAGCTGCGGTGGTATCGAGTAAGACAATCCCCAGGAAAAGAGGACATCAGTTAAGAGCTTAACTAAGGTCAACAACATTTGTCTTCGGTTTGAAAGCAGACACCACCATGTTATAAGGCAATTAGGTCACTTTTGCATTAGAGACACTTTAAAAATGTTTCATCAATAATGATTTCTGTAAAAGTGCCTCTTTGTACATGTCCTTTTATTATAAATGGGCTAACGGAGGCTTTGTCGTGTAATAGTATACAAATCTCTTCTGAAGGGCGTCACAATCCTTTCACGAACCATCAAAGGATGTCCTCTAGCAATAAATAGAAGAAAAAAAACTGCACAATGTGTAATTCTTAAAAGATTCGAAAATTCAGCCAACTTTTTTGGAATCACTCAATGAATTGAAACCCTTTAAAGGTCCGTCTTTTGTTATCTAGTAAAACGAGAAGTGATTTTTATTGGAGTAAAGATTTTTGGCTTTTATTTATTTTTAACAAAACGAAGGAAAACTTGTTACAGAATTTTTATAATCGTTTGATATTAAAATATTCTGTTTTATTGCTGAATAAGGAAACGTCTGTTGATGCTTTACTCAAAACAAAAAATGTTCAAAATCACTTGTTTATTTTCCTGAAACAATAAGGACGGCGTTACTCCTAATATTTGTTTTGTAATAGAAAGTAACACATGTTAAATTAGTTAAAATAAAGGGATGACCCACGGTTTTGCCTGTTTGTCCCCTCCTAAAGTTTGTAACCGAAAGATCCTTGATTTTAACAGTCAAACAGTGGCGATGTTTGCGCAAACAAAATATGCAAAGTAGGTGCGGGCGCGCGCGATACGGGTCCGCTAATTATGTGAGAGCACGCTGTGCTGTGTCCGACCACCCTCGTCCTACATTCCCAGAAGCTAATAAAAAGTTAAAAAAAATGTGGCGAATTATCAATTATAATTAGCCACTGCCACAGCGGGAAAAATTAATTCAAACTTTGAAGACAATTACGCTCGTTTTTTATACCACTGACTTTATTGCTAAGATAACTTTTAAAATAAACATTATTCTTTCTCATTCCTCTTCTCTTCTCCTCTTATAAAATAAAATGAATCTAAATACCATGTATACTATATATAATCAGAGATATTGACAATATATTGTGTAACCTTTCTTATGTTGTAATGTTAATTGTTTAACAAATTAGCCTCCAATTTCAATAAACATCTGTCTCAAATTAGATCCCTTGTATATTTTCTGTTTTCTTTGTATCCTTTCAACTTAACACCTCGATGTTTTTTACCGGATGACTGTATGATTTATTGTTTGTAAGACGATCCTTGCTCTTTGGAGCAAACTAAGGTTTTATCTCCCCTAAGCGCGTTTTATTTAACACCAAGATGTTTGAGATATTTCAATAAATCACAAATGCGTATCAAATTTCTAAGGCGTCACCCCTCTGGATTCTGGCGGAACTAAGGGTTGTCGGAATTAACTTAAAAAAAATTGATAAATACCACATATAACATAACTTCAGTAAAATACTGGATTCTCATCGAATTTACTTTTTGTTTATAAACAAACAGAACAGAGTTAAGCCATTTCTTAACGACTTTATTTACAAATTAGAAATAAAATATTATTACAGCAATTTTGATATTTTTTTTCATGTTAAATAAACAATAGTCTTGTACTCAATTTTACACGGTGTAAAGTGACAATACAGGCGTGAATAGTCAAGTATGCTTGTTAGGAATACACAATGATGTAGCTATGACAACAGATTTTCAAAATAATAATATATACCTTTCATAAGAAATAAAGCGTATTTTTACGTACCACAGGTTTTTAAGAGAAGGTTTAGTAGTTATTACTTTTAAATAAGAATATATTTATAAATATGTAATTAAACAACACGTTTAACGATGAATTTCTAAATATCTAAAATTGTGGGTGAAAACTGATAAACGATATCAAGAGATGGCGTGGGTGGGATAAGCTCCAACACAATAAAGCTTTGTTTAAACATTTGTCTTGCGCCCTCATAGATAATTCCGTATGTTGCCACTTAGACTAACATTATTATCAAATCTAGTTGAAAACAGAAATTTGCGTTGTCGGAAGAAAGGTACTCCGCGAGATTTAGAGATGTGTTTTAGTTCGCATATTCTTAGCGAAAGTACGTCTTTCAGTTAATCGAAATCTAGTTTGAAACTTGCATTTATCAATATAAAGTATAAAACTTACATAAGCATAAAACCTAAAAAGATAATGATATCTTCAAGTAATAAATGTTACTTAATTTGACGTACTACTATCTATCTATCTACTTGAAAAATTAAAGTATACAATAAGTCTAAATGTGATGATAAATTGTTTGTTCCTCAAAAGGAATAAAAGCATATCAGTACAATAACTATCCCATTATAATTTATTCACGAGAAATAATTGCAGAGCGGGCTAGTCTGCATTTTACACAATTTGTTCGCACAGCCCGTCTGCCTTGAAAGAATTGTAAATTGAAAAAAATTAAAATCCTCATTCCCGGGCCTGTTCGCCGTGGAGGCAGCATCGTGTGCATCGTGAGTGTAATGAATACCTGTCAGGCGCGCGTGTGGGCGATCCACCGGCTCTCTAAGTCGAACGCAAACATTTACCCTTCGCTCAACAGTAATTGTTTAAAATTGAGCCTAACTGTGTGGGCCCTGCCTGTTGCCCGCTCTACCGTCCACTCCTTCAGCCTTTACTTTCCGTTGAACATCCGCGATAAGCGCGCACTAAATGAGGATAGAGATTGAGACATTCCTCCCACAATCACCCAGACAGAGTAAAGAGCTGCTTAATTGATGTAATTTTTCTCTGCTATACAAGTAGTATTTTCGTATAAATATATCGAAGAACTTAATTTAAAAATACCTGTAAATTATTTGTATGTAATAAATATACAAAAGTCAACTACTTGTACATCTATGAATAATATTTTGAGTACAACAAGAAACAATTATTTTTAAAATGCAATATGACGCAAGTTCACAATGCATGGAATAAATTTAAACATTTTGATGTTAGAAAGAGCGTTTTTAACTTTCAAAATTTAGCTTGGAGGACCTTTTCATATTATACTCTTTTTTAATGTAGGAACATTCAACAATTTTTAAGTATGGATAATATAAAATATCAATGAAAATAATGAAAGAATCTATGAAAATGTTGTATTTATAATGAGTACTACGAATTTATTTAAGTTTTGTAATAGTATGGTAATAAATACGTATGAACAGTTCCTATGGTTGTACAGTACTGATGATAATGAAGTCTGGTGAAATATAGCATCATTGACACTGCATGCTATTAACATATTGACATTAATTGGACGGAATCATTGTGTCGCCATTTGCATGTCACTAAGCATATATCCATTACCTAACATAATTATTTTCATGATGTTAGTGTAACAATGTTGCGCATAAATGAGTTTTGGATCTATATTAAAAAAGTAGAAATAGGTAGTTCACGTGATAGAAAAATAAATAAGTGCATTGAAATTACTTTTGTATACATGATTGTATTATACCAGACATTGAGGCATAAGATGGTATCATTAATATTATAATTACAACGGTACGGACCACGGTAATGTTGGCAAACAACTGCTCGCGGCTGAAATAGTCACTGCGGTTATATTTACCTAGACGGTCTTCTTTAAACAACCCGTTTTATTGTCTCGATCAAAACATTTTTAACACATTACTTTTTGGTTGAAGTAGTTCAATACTCTGCTCTGCTTTTTAGTGGAAGTTAGATCTGCAGCATCTTCTCCTACATGCACCGGTGTCCTATATTTTAGCTTACTATCTTCACTCTGCTACGGCAAATACTAGACCATTTCGCGTTTGTTGTTCCTCGAAGATTGTTTATTAAGCGATAAGATCCCAACCTGAAGGCCTGAGAACCATTAGACCCTTTTAATAGTCTTCTATGGCATGCTGGCATCGAGACTACAGGGCTGTTTATAATGAATCAATTATAAATATGCGTAGGTTTGTCAGTGCAAGAGTAAATAAGTCTTTGTATGTATAAATTAAAGCTGTTCGTATTTTTTTTAATGATTTTATATAACAGATTATAAATAATGTGAAATCATTCATGTTAATGGATACGACTGTAACAACGAAGAGAATGTTAAAACGCTTACACAACAGTTAGGCCGTGGGCTTCGTGGTCCGCTTGCCCAGTATCAGATTAGCTGCATACGTCACAAAAGACGAGTCAGCGCTTACATCATCAGAGAATATTACACAACCGTAAAGTTTTATTGTTTGAATGTTAAAATTTACATTATAAATATCGCGATTTTAACATTTCCACCGTAACAACTCGACGATAATAATTCAGTCAATTAACGAATTCCAACTAGCGTGGTGACAAAATAACTGCCTGAGAATATTAATAAACCATAGTTACATGTTTCATTCGTGAGTAATCATAATTGATTCTGCCGTTTAATTAAATTTTCCACCGCAGTAAATAGATGTATCGATAATTTAAAGGATAAAAGCGAACGTTCATTTTAAATTAAAATGGCTGGCGAAGTTAATTTCGATCAACTGATTTCGTACAAAACAATCGGGCTTTAGCAGGCTAAAGCGATTGTAAATTGGGGCGCTTCAAAGTTAAAGCCCCGTACTGGTTCTTGTCTTGTGGAGATGATACAACGAGTTTAGTACCCGTGACCTGAACATCTATGTTAAAGCGAAAAGGAATCTACATGACTAGCTCGAGGTGAAGGGCTGACTCGATGTTGCCACTTCAAGTGGTCTTAGTGTGTCGTATGTCGGTGGCCTGCGGGGTGAAGGATGGTAATTATCTAGGTATCGCTCGTAGCTTGGCAGCAAAGGAGGGGTCATGAGGGGTCATTACCCTTACATAAAAAATCAAAATACATATTACAAGTTCGTATACAAGTCTTTGGATTAATATCCTTAAGAAAACAATACAAAAAATTATTCATAAAAGAAACATTCTAATGGAAGAAGTTGCGACTTTAAACAATTTATATTCGTTTCATAAAACATATTATCCTTTGTTATATAACAATTAGTAAAATCATATATGTATATGGAATCTGTGTTGAAACTACGTTCAAATAATTATTGTTTTTGTATGTTAGATTAGAGTCTGATTCACATTATATAAAATATTTCGATTCACTAACTCTATCGTATTCTTTAATTAACAAATTTATTGTGATAATTTGAAATACGACGCTTTTATAATGATTACTCGCCTTAATTGCTAATCATAAAACATTAATTACATTATCTTTATACATATAGGTAATATGTCTACAATTCATGATGATCAAACTTAAAGATTGTTTCAGATCACTAATTAATTTATTTTAGTTTCTAACAACATTTGCAGCAACTTTGATAATAAATTCATTGGGAACTTCATTTATTTTTTAATGTCAATCATAAATGTTTTATAATGCAGTATAGACATGTTGACAATTTCTTTTGTGTTTAATAAAAATAGAGCGACATGATCAAGGGGGTGAAAAGAGTTCTACAGATACAATGCCACAAAACCAGCGGACCGCTTCGATTGTACAAAAGAGTATTGTTCTTGCTATGTCGGATGTATCCGATGGGAACGGTACTACCAACGTGAACTTTATTAGCTATCCGTGATCCTGCGCATATATATATAATAAAAATTATATTCAGTTTACCAAACAGTTTCTAGTATATATTATATTTATGTATTGTTAATAAAGTTACCCATTTAACATAAAAGAAGGACTCGTTGTATTTTCTAACAACCTGAAGAAAGCTGTAGCTATTAATATTACTTGTGTAACGCCTAAGTTTAGTAAGAAAAGCGTTGTGCTGTAAGTGCAAATACAAGTAAACATCACACGTTCACTTATTGAAAAAACAAGAAGTCGAAAATTTGGAAAACACTGTATACTTGAAATCCATCTCATTCTCTTGCAGGCTAAATCCTATTTAAGAATACATTTAACTCTTTTTACGGTCATTTCATCGTTTCATATAATTTTCATGCATATATCGAAACTAAAGTGGTTTTATTTCAAAAATATTTTTAATTGATTGGGCATTTAGATCGCCAACAGCATATTATAATTGGTCCTTGATTGTCGGAGATTCTACCTTAAAAAACCACCCTTATTAATGTTTTTCTTATTTTCAAAATGATGTTTAACTATTTATAAAGAAACAATGTAATTTCAAATGATCGTAAATATTCCAGTAACGATATGCCAATGAATCCCTTAGATACAGCTACAAAAGGAGATGAATGACTTCGCATTTGTCATTTGTCAGTACAAATTGATTTTGAAACGGTATATTTCATTTACGAAAGGGTATTTGGTAGGATTAATGGGGGCCTGTTCTTTTTTGAACGACTTAATCGGATCAATAGATTTGCATGACTAATAGCACAACTCCAACGCTTGTCACAGGTACATTTTTAACCGTTCTTAACGGATTTAGAAATTGTTTGAAACCTGTTTAAAAAAAAACTCTTTGTTTTGCTTTCCTTAAAACATTTCAAAATTATAAAACATTTAATTTAAGTTTTTTATATTACTGAATTAAATGGGAATTAATAAACGTTATTAAATGATTTAAATTGTTTTTGTACACAATTATAAAGCGAATGCTCTAGTTTACTTTCATTTGAGGATGATCCGGTTGTAGTATTAGGTAATACTTTTTACAAATACAACCAAAAAATAGCTTCTTCGTCAATCTTATTACTTTATTAGTAATTTTGATCAACGTTTTTTATATTTACTCTCTTGTATTAATAAGGATGAAACTAATAAGTTAACAAAGTAACATGGAATAGTCAGTTTGTTCAATTTAATCGCACACCTAATTATTGTTGCGGTAAGTTTAAATCAATTTAATCGCACTTGTCACTTTCATAACTCATCTGCGCTACAAAATGGATCCTCTGTGTGCGGAGCGCAATTATTTCGCTTCTTAATACAGCATGTGATACAGTTATAGCATCTATAACTCTGTCAGATGTTGCTTTAGTTTTATTAAAAGCAGTTCAGACAAATAACGGCGGTGCAATTACGCTACATTTATTAAATAACACACGTTGTATTTACCTCGGACGGAGTAATTTGGCCGAGCAAATAGTCGAGCTGTGACCGACCCTACGTTCACAATTTTCCCCGGCAATGGCCCTCGGCCTTGCTTGAACTTCAGTAACGTTGTTATATCGTCCCCCCTGCGTCCCCCGAGGCGCCGAATGTCCCTACATCAGTCGGATAAGTCCGCCTATAAAATTGTGGCGTAGTTTACAATCCGCAATTTCATTTTATGGACATTACACAATAAATCAAGATGAGTGAGAGTTTCTTCTGATTTCTTTGTTCGGTAGCTGTTCTGCCGGTGTAGCTTAGCGATGGAAGCCTGTGTAATTGAAAACCTGCAGCTTTCATTTTCTTATAATCCATTGTTTTCGTGTGCGTCTCAACTCTTCCTGTATATAATATTGACCAGGGATTTATTTACATCAATATGTATGTAAAGTATATTTAACGTAAAAGAAATATTCTTTATCACAATAGGTCACTATTTTTGTAATTATTTTGGTAGTCTGCGCTATTCCTTCGCTCTGCCCTAAACCATGCGTTCCCTCGGGAACACAGGAAGTTGTCTTAATAGACTTAAAAACATTTTGCAGACCTTGCCCCTTGAGGCGAAAATATCCCCATTGAACCTTCTGTTCGAACAAGACAAAAATTAGATTAGCCCCCGCTATTCATTTTTTCATATATGCGACAATTAGAAAACCTTCATTTACTATACCATAATATACAAATTTGCTTTAAAGTTGTAAATAAGTGGAAAATAACGTTATCGTTTTATATTTTGTGCGATCATGTTTTGTAATACATTTGGTATTAAAATATTGTTAAAACATAACTTTACTGGTAATTAAGGGAACACTAAAAATTTTAAATGGTTTCTGTAACCGAACTATGTATCGATTTTTCGGAACAAAATAATTTTGAATACAGTTATAGAATTTATTTTGGACTTAATCAAACAAAGGTTATTGGTACTATAAAAGTATAGAATGATCAATCAATCAAGGTCTATTGGCTGCCGATAACGTTGCTGATAACCTTAATGATTACGTTTTTTTTGACAAAAGTTATTAGTTAAATGACGATTTTATATAACCATTATAGTAAATCAGCACGTGCTTGGGGCATAAATATTCACATTATTACTCAAGCCCCAAAGCTACTGCGTGACGCTTTTTTTTTTCTCTGATCTCCCGTTGTGCATTTAGACACAGAGGGGACCCGGGCGTAACATATCGATGCACGGTGGCCGCGTGGGGCGACGCTTTGCCTCCTGTTTACTATTATATGCCGTAATGTGAGTGAAATTTAGCTCGTTTCATCTACAACGAACAGTAATTGTCTCCGAACTTTTATTGCAAACGCTGTCATTTAACGTGGTGGGGTCGGCATTAAAATCCGGGATTATTTGGCTAACAAATTATATCGAATCTGTTGAGAATAGGACGCAACTGTCAATAAATCAAGCGACGGATTTATTGTTGAAAGCCGACAAGTTTATGAAATGAATTTAGCTCGCTTCCTTTGTGTTTACGATCGGACAAATACTTCTATTGTACCTTGTAATTTTCATTGTTTTTATAAAGATGTAGGAGTTTTTTTCGTCGGCGCTATTGGATCGCAAGGAGTGTAAAAATAAATAAAGCAAGTGAAATTACAGAGGAAACAAGGCAATGATTAATGAATGTACGTTTCTATAGATAATCGGTGGTTTTTATAGATATTCACGTGCGTATTATTTCGCTTAATCACGTTAATGACTTGTAACAAACGGATAAATAAGTTAATATTTATCGCTGTAAGAAATTTATTAGATTTTTGTTAGAAAACGTTTTGAGAAACTGAAATTTTATACCTTTTCAGTTGATATTTACGCATTGAATATTAATGTAATATTTTTTTGCTACTCTTATTTAATTCTCTGGTGAGAAGCTTTTATATATAAATATCAAAGTTGTAACCATGAAAGAAGTCATAAATATTAAGTCCATATTCGTAAACTTTTGTCTTTTTAAATTAACGTATACCAAAATACTGTTTGATTTTTGAATTATAATACATACTTCAATTAAAACCCAGCCGCTGTCAAACTCAACTCGCACTTTTGGCATTTCACTATTATTATGGACAACATCTAAGATCGGCTAAGGTTTGGCTCTTATAGTAAAATATAGTTCAATACTTAGGTTTTTACGATATATTGCCATTGTTGATTCCTTCGAACTTGATCTATAAAATCATTAATTACATCCCTGAAGCAGAATCATCATTTGTAATTTAAGTTGGAGGTGTAAATCTAAAATTTATCGCACACTAAATAAGTTAAAACAATAGGAACTCCAGTAATAACAACCCGGTGTCCTAATTTGTTATGATCTGCATCTCGTTTCATAGCAGACGTGCCTCATAACACACGACGCTCCATTACTCGCCAGAATTATATGTGGCATGCGTTTCAGTACATTTTACAATGCGGAGACGTAAACTCCAATTCACTCTTACTCTACATAAATTAATATTGCAAAATGAATGTTGGCACGGTTTACTTAGGTTAATAATAAACCTCTGCGTCAAGTGTTATTAACTAAATTGAAGTTATATCTTTAAGTTCTAACTAAACAGTCACATCAAAATTTACTATTGATAGAGTGTCTTTTGCTAGAGAATATTAAATACGTATCGCTGCAGATTTTACTTGTAATTAATTTTGTTTTTATTTTACTTTGAGTAAATAACTGTTTTAGTTTATAGTAACGAAGTTTTTTTTTATAACAATACAAAAACGTTATAATTATCAAGTTCCATATATTTAAGCTCGGTTTATGTGCGCGTTATATGGAAACTGCTGAAGCGGTCTCGATGCGGTTTGCTTTGGCCGCAAGTTTATGGCTCACAACATAAAAACTGCCGCCCTTTTTCTCTCATAAAAATAAAAGAATCATCTGAAGGAAACTCTACCTCTCCGAATTTAAAGTCTTAAGTACGAGTAATATAAATTACGATTACCTTTTCCTTAATTGTGTAATCTATGTTATAGTTTAAGGTTTAACATTACATACATTTAATTTTTTTCAGATACATAAACATGTTTTCGCAATAAGTAAAACTAATAGCAAATTACTTTATACATATACTTCATTTAGCTTAGACTAAACCTAAAAAATATTATAAAGTATACTTTCATGATGCATTGTTGATGACTTCAAAGTTTATTAAAAAATTTTATTAAAAATTTTTAAGGAAACGTGAATTTCACTAAATTTAATAGACCTTTGGTAAGTATTTTGATATCAAAAAAGACAAACGTACATTTACGAAAGTATATATGGTGCTCATGGATTTGTATGCAAATATTACTAGGCTTCTTGAATGTTTCTGCATCAAGTAAAATTACAAACTATTAAATCACTGATCAACAATTTACTTAGCGTACTTAGCACTGTTTTAATGATTTAATGTTAAACAAACTTAATATAAATGTTATACGACATTTGTTTTATTTATTTCTTTATATAACATAAGTCTATTTTCTAAGGTAACGTTAATTATCATGATGCTCTAAATATCGTTTCTATTTTTGTAAAAGGGGAGTGAATATTTTATAACCCTTTCGCTGTGTACATTTTATGGCCTGTGAATGAGTCGAAGCATCTGTGGTAGATTTATTTCAATTTCCTTTACACTTCGAACTTCCTTTACTTTGACTATAAATTTCGGTGATAAAAAATTAACTACCCTTCTTTTTCGGGAACAATATCCTGAAATAGGACCTGTAAACTGCGCGTAAGTAGAGTATTTACGCTCTGTACTTCACACTTTAAAATTATTACTTTGAATGAATTTACATGGGTTGCATGCAGTTGGTGTGTTTGTATCTTTTTATTTTACGCGTCATGAAAAGGGAACTTTTTTTAAATGGAAAAAACATGATAACGCATGTGTTAAATTAAAAAGTCGACAGAACATTTCGTTACCAAATGTGCGTTCGTAAGTTGTCAACAGAGGCAACTTCACCCGTTTGAAACATGTGGCACCAATTAAAGTTCTTTTCGAGAGAGGGATAATAAAGATAAAACTTGAATAATTATCTGTGAAGAACATTTTACGAATGACTGCCACTTGTTCATGTGACTACATAACTGCCGTCTTATAAATAATAAAGAAATTATTTTATAACGGAGTTGACGTCGCAGACGTTTGTATAAACGGAAGAAAGTACTGTCCTTCTGTGTTAATATATTATAAATACATTAACGTTTTTAAGTTCGTTAATTTTTATTTAACGAAAATAGGCGATAACTGGCTTAACGGTTATTTAAGAAGTAGATTTATTGTTATTCAACGTAAAAAATATACAAATTTAAGTTCCTTCAGGTATACCACTGTACTACTTAATGTCTGGAGTTTAAATTTTGACTTGTAGAATATATGTTCTTTCTGAGTATGTCACAGTGGTCACTTTGCGTAAACTACTTGGCGGGTTCAATTAAAATAATAATTAATTGCTCAACTCAAAGCTTCTGACAGCTTCAACGCGAACATCATTCACTTTTATATTTATGCGAATCTACTTGACAGGTGGGGAACAGCGCCCATAATTTTAAGAAACTTTGTTACTTTTAAATAGTCCCTTTTAGATTTCAATCTTTGAAGAAGTATCATTATTATTATATAAAATTAAAACGCAAGTATGTAATGAATTATAGATTTAAACACTACCGTTGCGGTTAAGATTTTGCATTGTAATATTTGTTAAATTCCAAAGCCATTTCTTGAGGAGTTGGTTAATTTACAAACTCCCCGGGCTACTTATAAATATTATGTTGTAAGTCTGCCTTCATAGCAATATCATTGAACTACCAATAAATGAGAGCCAGAGTATTACGGGTAAGCATATTTCACCATCTACTACCTTATTGTCACTTAACATCATGAGGAATTAAGGTCAAGTGTTAATGTACATAGAAAAGCAACACGCAGATAAAATATTCTATCTATCTATGATAAATAAGTTATTATAAAGTCTATAGAAAAAACTTCACGAAGCTTAAAATGAAGTAGTCGACTTATATCTCTTTAAGTTATAGCATTGTTTATTTTTTTCTGTCAGTTTATGTGTACGTAACTTTTAATTATACACCTAACCGTTCTTTAACCTTTGCGAAAGAGTAATGGAAAAACGTTTCTAAAAAAACTATGTGGCAAAATTGAAAAATAATAACATTTAAAAATTAATGGAGAACTAATTTGGAGGTGTAAGAGGTCC
>DWLS01001618.1:0-20944 GCA_018246255.1 Pachliopta kotzebuea | reverse complement strand
CCCAACCCGCGCGCGCCGGGGCCGATGAACCTTTCCCGGCCACAATAGTGGCCGAAACCATCCACATAACCCCAAAAAAAAAAAAAAAAAAGAACCATAGCATAAACAGGAAATTCAAAAAGAAGTTCCAGTTTAAAATAAGTTACTAACAAAATAACAGCATTGATTTGTTGAGTCTGTATAGTATGAACTAATTCCGCCTTTATCAATCTCTTAATTATAGTAAGATTATGTAAGTATGATTATTAAATTTAGTAAGAATATATCGTTTAGATTATTATAAAAAATAATCATTTAATAACTTGGCCAATATATTGTTAAAATAAACGAAAGAGAACGAAAATCAAAATGAAGGACTGTCGTTCATGTTATAATTACAATGGTATATTGGGTAACAGAAGTGATAGAAGAGGATAGTCGATGTTGACTTCTCTCTCACAGTATTGATTCTTTGTCGGCCATGTCCAAGCTTGTTTGCGAAATTATGGGACATGTTATAGAAAACTTAGAGGCATTATGAAATCCATATTTTTAGCGCTGTTGCCAAAGATTAGCTTGTTAGTTATCACCAACAACGTCTATTTCTACTGTTAAACACTAGTGTGCAAACGTTACTATTTAGCAGTAGAAAAATGCGTCGTTATAAATGAAATAACTGGATTAACGAGACAATCGACATGTGTCACAAAGGGTCGAGACTGTGGTGCAGTTTAGAGCATCATAACTAGTGCCGTGAAAACCCTTTGGAAATTCTTTATATAATTTTTTATATATAATAACCATTGATTTGGAAATTCCGGATAAATATTTAATTCGTAGATACATTAACGAGTGTAGAAGTATTTTGTGGATAATAATAACGCAATGCAAAGCTCTGTTAATTAAGCAAATTCTTTAAGCACTGCAAATCTTGGTTATGAATGT
The DNA here is from genome assembly GCA_018246255.1 of Pachliopta kotzebuea. NCBI lineage: Eukaryota > Metazoa > Arthropoda > Insecta > Lepidoptera > Papilionidae > Pachliopta > Pachliopta kotzebuea. The sequence continues at coordinate 20,020 of DWLS01001618.1, read as the reverse complement.
TTAGTTATTTTAATCATAATCTGACACATGATTCTTTCTTATAACCAATAATTAAAAATCTGGTGTTCAATAAAAATAGGCATAATGTTCAATGTTTGAAAATTTGATATAACGTTCGCATAGCAGCACCGCAAGCGAGTTTTAACATTTATAGTCGGATTGGCTGATCCAGAAGTCAACATCAGTATTGTGGTGTCATCAGGGTCGACAAAATATACCTACATTTGTAACTAACAACCACATTTTTTATTGTAATCGTATTATAAAACTTTAGATTTTAAAAGCGACAACTTTAGTCATAGTTTATGTGATGTTGAATGCGTTTAAACATAAACGGATGCCAAAGAGGCTTCATGTTAATGTAAGAAATAAAGCTTTAACAAAAACTTACCTGAAAACTATTTTCAATCATACTAAGATAAATATTATCAATTCTGCCCGTACAAAAATATACCGTAAATATATATAAATCTGTAATCAGAGTAAAGCAAAAGGGAATAAATGAAACAGCATTAAATAATATTTTTTACTTCTACCATACATTTAATATACCATCTAAACGAAATACAATGATAATTCGCCAAAGCACTAATAAAATATGCGCAGCCTTGTAATTGATAAATTATTATTATAGTTAAAACAACAAAATACACCGTAATGGCATTATCAATTTGTAATATCCGGTTAACAACTTTAAAAGTAAATAGATATACCTTAACATATGTACTGATTATTAGATAAAAGTACTAGACAATTTACCAATTTAATTTCTTTTAGTATATATTCACAACAAAAATTTATTATGTCATAGATAACACCACCGCGACCTACACAACATTGAATAGTTTACAATAACGAATATATGAATAACACCAAAGGAATTTAAAAAACAGCTTATCAACAATCTGATTTTTAATTATTGTAATTGACAATAACTGAAAATTCTCTCTTATGAATCTTATTGCTTAAACTTTCACTATTCTTAATTCCCTTTGGTCACACAATAATTGAAAAACCGCCCTCAACATATATTTAAATGCTTGCTACAAAACGCTAATCAATAAATAGTGCACAAACAAGTTAAAATGCAAATACATACCAAAAATTCTTCGAAAAACTTTTTATCTAAGTTTTTGTGCTTAAAAATTAAGACGCCTGTTTGTTTACAATGGAATGTCATGAAATGGCAGACCAAGTCAATATATAATCATTGCCAAATTATTTGTATTGTCTTCATTCAAAAACCTATTGTACTTACAACGCATGCAGATATAATAAAATTGTATATATCAATACTAATATAACAACAATCTATAGATAATATTATAAATAATGGTATCTAATGGGTAGAAATATATTTGTATCAAAATTACTGTTAAACTTTTTATACACAAATGTAATTATTAATTTTACCACGAAACATTATAATATAAAGTTTAAAAAATTATCTACGACCATAACTCGGTCCTAAACTTCGGATTATTTACCGTTATATATTATATTTAACTTGCTTCTTAATAAGGAGATTTAAAATTTAGCGACTCGACGATGCGCTTGTGAAGCACGATGTGCTTAAGTATTTTTGCTATCATCCAACTAGTGCCTTATTACTATGAGCGAGCATGTTTTATACCATCTCATCAAGTGATTCTTAGTCATCTTGTCGCTTAAAAAAATGCCAAATTACATGAGATTCTCCCACAGTACAGTATTAACTAAACTTCTTACAAAGACAATTGTGCGACTAAAGGTAATATTTAAATAATACAAGAATACTTTTTTATAAATTAAATAAATATCAGGCAAATATATTACGCGATATAGCCACGTTTTAAGACAAAATGCCAAACGGTAACAATAACGTCAATATATAAATAAATAATAATTATTTTCACCTGTTCATATAATATTATCAAATAAATCACAAAACTTTTATTTTAGTATAAAGCAACAAACTTATACAGACATGCTAAGAGCGGCTACGAGAGTTAACTGAAGTCATTTCATAACTACAGATTTATAACTCATTAATAAAGTGTGTAGTAAAGTTACATGTTACATTGATGCTTTGCTGCACTCACTAGAAAAAGATTAGAAGGGGTTAAACAAATTGTCACACTTACACTTATATTCTAGTTTAACTAACTTTTATATCAATATATTATTATATTTAAACAGTCAATCACTGTAAAATATTGTTACAATAATAATTATTGTTGCATTAAAGCTGGGAGTTGTACTCAAAGCTTTGTATGAATAAATATCTATCGCCACTTTCACAAAACATTTATACATTAGAACAACTTAAAAGTTTAATTGAGAAAATTTATATATACCTTAGAAATTTCAAAATAAATTAATTTTATGCAAAGTGAATAACTTTGGCAATTTTATAGTTAATTGGAAAATTAAATATTAAAACATTAGCAAGTAGTGAGATAATACAGATTATAGAAATGTGCATTAAATGTTAAACTATTACAGAACATTAGTGACAACAACTGCAGTTGTGAAATTAATGTTTAAACAATATGAGATTAAACATTACGGCTAATACTGATGAAATTTCAAGGAATGTTATTATTTTTAATGTTGAAAATTTTCATAAAAACAATGTATACATTAAAGCTAATGGAATAAAATGTTAATCATTTTAAGGAATAACTACCGATCATCAAACCTATTTTCATTTTCCTATGGAAATCAGTCTTACAACTTAAGGAATGAATATATATTAACTAGTAATATGAGGTAAGTATTGTTGATGGGTCTAATATATTTGTGCATTGGGAATATAGCATGTATGAATTGTCTACTATTTCTTTAAGACACAATAAAAGATAATTATTAAGTAATATTTACTTAGCCAAGTCCAGGTCAACAGTCGCATTATCAGGTGATGATGATTATGGATTATACAACACAAAACAGTTAGATATTATAAATAATATATCTTTAAACACTATCTATATGATATCAGCAAAATTATTAAATCTTAATGGTTTGATAACTATTAGATATGGTATAAGTAAGTTATAAAAGGTGCATGTCTAAATATTTTACAAACAAAAACTGAGTCCTGTTTTAAATCAAATGGAAATATATGGAAAAATGATTATTAGGTTATTGTCAATTGCTATTTTACCTGCTAAGCCATATACATCAAATCTGAATAATATGTATGAACAAATATAATAAATGTAGTGTTACAAATACTATTTGGAATTCTTCAGAATTATCAATGAGTATGTCTTGGAGTGGAAAATCTAATTTTGCCTCTGAACACATTTTAAATTGTATGAATATTCATGTGGTCAAATCAATTACATTGTATAACTGGTGCCTAAAGATTTTCTGACTTATTTTATACAATAATTAAACAAAATAATAATTATTTCAAATGTTGTATAATTTCCGCTGTGAGTAATTAGTACTGCAGAATTTGTATTAATTTTAAAACAGATTTTAAAATATTGATTAGTCATGTATATATGAGGAAGACTTATTTCGTCCCCGGATCACAACTACTATTTGCAACAATCATCAACCGGCAATAGTCCCCCAAATAGCTTAACAAAATTGCATAATTTCATACCTATCTAGCGTTGGCAATATTCAGTAAATCCATAGGCACACACCACTTTGTTTTATTTAACTAGGATAAATATATTACATACTTGTGTAAAACATTTTGACGGTGTAGACACTTAAGGCTTCCTGACTAACAAAGCACATGCACTGAGACCAGTTGATCCTTTGGCCAACTCCGAGAAGCAGATAGAGCGTCTGGCAAAATCAATTTTCTCACAAAAGACCTGAAAAAAAATGTTAAAAATATGTTATAGATGTTTTTAACACAGAAATAAAAAATTTGGAATACAAAATACCAATGTCATAGGATGAGTGTTATATACATGTACATAGTGCATAGTAGTCAAGTAAATGATCTACGAATGTTATTACATCTGTGGCAAGAAAATATAACCTTAAAAGAATCTGGTATTTCTTCAATAGCTCTATGGATGAGTGTCCCATTAACATAAAGGCAATTTGCAGCTTCATCCTCAGGAACAGTGAGGGTTTGGTAAGAGAATGTAGCTTCTCTCTCCATCCTTTTCAGTAACTCCTGTGCTTCCTTATTGGCACTCACACAAAGTATGTCGGGTCCAGCTACTGTTATATAGCTCTTCAATCGCTGTGCAGTTTTTGACATCTAGAAATAATATATTTTTAAACAACTTCTGAATCAATGTATCTTGCATTTATGTGCAAGCAATCAAAAAACATTGAATAAAAAATCTAGAAGTCAATCTGGTTATGGCAGTTAAGTTATATATATTTAATTGTAATTTTCTAGTTCCTTACTCATAATTTTTGGATAATTGTTTACCCTATCACTCAGAGTTAAAAGACAAGTATTTCTCTCTCTTTAACACAGATTCATATATTTTTTCACTAGTATGTTTGTTTCAGAATAATTGATGATAATAAAAATATGATTGTTAACTTCTTCTTAGTGATCATTGCACATATTTGTTGTATCAATGTAAATTTTATTAATAAAGTTTTCATAATCACTTTAACAGGAGTGCAAGGAAATTCTGGAAATGCTTCTGCGACAGCACTTGCACCTGCTTCATTGCTCATATCCGATATACCCACGAAGAATTCACGGCCTGGGGAAAACCAAATGTGTAATAAATATAACAACAATAATAAAAAAATAAACAGAAAATACTGCTTAAATCTGGAGAATGGGGATAAGTTTTAGTCTATGCATGTATGCAGTAACAAAAACTGCCCTAGTCGAGTATTAAAAAACAAATTCACTTATCTAGCAATCATCTAGAAATATCTAGCAAAATACAAAACATTATATGCTTTAAAATACAAACATTAATACTTTAGAATGATATTGCATGTGACAATATACAAATTAAATGTTAAGTATCTGTTAAAAGAATTGCATGAAGCTACTGGACTCAAACAATGTAAGATATTTGTTGTATACCTTACAGGAGACCTACAACTATCTGCCCTGTCGCTGACAGATCTGGGGCATCCCATTCATAACGGCTGATGGCTTTCGCGGTAGGTTTAGAGGGTAGGGGCCGCCCAGGCCGAGTCCCACACACTCCTTCGGACCCACCCTGGGCACCGGCGGAAAGTCCGGAAAAGGATTCCCCCACATAAAAAAAAAACCTACAACTATCGGTAAATGTCCATTGGTTGAGAGGATAATGCTGATGATATAAAGCAACTCACAATGTGTGTACAAATTTACCTGTAAATAAAACATCAGATCCTATAAGTTTAGCCTCTGGATCTGTCAATTCAATAACTGTTTGTCCAAGGTCTTTCTGCATAATGTACTTTAGAAGTTTCATCTGTAAAATAAGAATGCAGTAATATTAATTAAACCTAATAAGAGTTAATTAAATAGACCCATGGTCTTTTTATTAATTGCTTCAGGTCACAGAGATTAAACTTATAACAATGTAATTTAATAGAGTCCAACAAGGCTCTTAATAATAACTAACAAATATACGAGATGTATATATTGGTCCTACTTTTATAGCCTTTGCTTGTAAATACATTTATATAAATATTTTATTTAACTTTAATGTTTTACTAAATAAAATACACCTACATAGAAGTAGTTTATAAATCTAGGGGCATATTCAAATTTATAATATTATAATATATATATTATCATTTGTGTATGTTGCAGCATTACAGAAACAATTTGTTAGCAATTACCAAATTTCTGACATACGTAGGAGGTAACATTTCTTCCAAATATTATTGATCTCACTTGTTTGATTAATAAGGTTAAATTACCATAAAAACCAAAAACTATAACTTACCATTTCGTCTTCTACACTAGACTGCGGTTTGGTCAGCAAGACAATGCCATGGCAGACAACTGCAATGTCTTCTAGCATGACGTTTTCAGGGAAAGTATAGTCAAAATCTACTTCTACTACAGATAAATTTAGTTCTCTCAGCAGGCGTAAGTAACAATCATGTTGACGCCGAGCATCGTTAAGATCAGCTCTATCTGTTATGCGCAAAGCAGGCGTAACTTTTCCGACTACGGCATGAGTGTATTCATGCATTTTGAAGTCCATTTTAAGCGTGGAAACAACGCCCTTTAAAAATTATTTGTAGTTTCTTAGATAATAAAATAAATTACTTTATGTCAATATGGTATACGTATAAATTTGATACTATTATGTCTGATAAGCTTTATCAAAAATTCCACTTTTTACGAAGTTTTTTACGAATAAGTATTAATACACAAAACTTCTTACAATCGCTAGAGAACGGCGGAACAACAGCGTATGTATGACCCATATAATGAATTATTTGTAGCCACAGACAAAAAATGAGACTGTTCTTTGTATACAGGAGGAAAAAATCACAAAAAAAGTATTATTTTTTTTTTATTTACAAGATAATTATGTAACAAAAAATATATCAACAGAATATAATTATCATTTTATACAACACTTACCCAGATTTTATAATGGCGTAAAGAGTTTATGATAACTTGGCAGAAATCTTATATTGTATTTTTTAGGTATATAATTTAAAAATATTTCCTGTTTAAGATTAATCGACTTTAATTTAGATAGATGTCTATATAAACATCCTGCTTTAAATGCTGCGAAAATAATTTAAAATTATAAGTACATTTTAATAATTATTTTTCCTTTCCATAATGTAGTATTTTGTATTAGAGAAAGTTTTATTACCTGCTGATCCTATCCTTTATCCGATGTAAATTTCGCCCAATGTAAAATTTCTCTTCCCTTTACTATTTTGTTTCCTTACCTTTGTTTGTGGCAATACGCACTGCGTGAAGCTATTTATAAAAAAATACAGACGTCGATAGCAAGAAGTTTCACTACATTAGGGACTTTATATTATGATGAAATTTTTAAAAAAGTAGGTAACATTTAAATGAGGAAAGTAATTTATAACCAAGAGACTATATGGAGAAAATTCGTAACGATGTATATATATTCATAATAAAATAATTTATTTTATTCATGTTCACCTGTTTTTCTTATATGTTTAACCGTAAATATATTCTTATTCATTATAAGGTATATTTATAACTGATGTCGTATTTATAAGGGAATTTTTAAAGAGTAGTAATGAAAATCAAGGAGCATTACCATTGTTATTCTTCTATAAATGTATTCTAAATATAGTGATTGTTAGGATATCTTTAATCAACTGGTTATTTCCTATAATTTTTATATTAACTTTGCGTAAAATAGAGCTGATCATTTTCCGCCGATATACATCCATAGACAGATGTGGTCCTCCCCAATGTTCTCCACGCCTTTAAGTCCTGAGTTGCCCTCATCCATTGATTTCTCACCTCTTTCAGGGCAAGTCAGTTTATCAATTAATTATAAATACCAGCACGGCTTCCACGCCCTCCCCGAGTATAAAAAAGTTGTTTTTGTTGGAAGTTACATTAAAAAAAAATTGTTGTGGAAAACATTATTATGACTTTAGGACTCAAATAGTTTCTTTTGACCTACTACTATTAGTGTAATACAAACAAAATATAATAATTAAATCTTTATTACCCACCACCAAAAAAAAAAACAAACATATGATATGTATAAACATAACATTAAGTGTAAAAATCAAAACAAGGAGCATCAAAGATATGTAAAAGTATTTAAACATGTCATGTTTTCCTCTATATATTTATACATTACTATAGAAAATAATTAATGTTATAATACTTTAAACTTAACTTTGAAACTAATTGATAATGTTCTTTGTTTACAAGTAAAAAGAGATCAAAAAAATATGATATAAACCTATAAGTTCCAATGCTTACAATAATACAATGTATACAACATAATAATTTTATGTTTTAGCAAAAAGGTAATACTTGTATTATAAATCACTTTAAGGTTTAAAACATTAAAAACAAACATGATTTTTGTAGAAAAAAACTGTTGAGTTAAATGTCATCAGAGTTTTGTAGTGTGATCAAGCCTTGATACTCCATTTCTTTGTACATAATATCTTGATTAAGAGTGTGTAGAATATCTTGGAATCTCTGTTTCAAGGCTAAGTTCTCTATACCCTCTATTTCATGTTTAGTTCTTTGCCTGCGTTGTTTGAGTTCTTCCAATTCAGCTTTTAATTGATCAATTCTGAATTGCATACTGTCTTTTGATGTATTATGTGAATAGTAATCAGTGTCTTCCTCTGAAGAGATACCTCCACTCTTTGAGACAGTATAATTAGTGAGGGTAGTAGTGCTGCTAAGACTTGTAGATCTTTTTGAACTATGTCCTTGAAACATTTGATATTCAAACTGAATTGGATAATCTCGTTTTGAAAGTATGTCTCCCCCATCATGTAGGGAATCTATATCAGATAAGCGACTATCATATGATGATAAATGAGTGTCCTCAAGTTCAGCATTAATGGTATCATCCTCACTATCACTTACTGCTCCTCCAAATATGTCATCAACATTAGAAGATTGACGCTTAAGAGACTCTGAAGTTACTGTTTCTTTTTTAGAATTTCTTTCAGCCTTTGATTTACGTTCAGGCTTTAAGTGGGAAATACTTGTTTCAGGTTTTGGATGATCATCTTCTTCATTAATTACTTCATAAGTTACACTTATTGCTTCATTGTCTGCACGCAACAGCCTCTTTACCTCTTTTTCTATTTCGGGAGCTTCCACATATTTCTTTTTAAGAGTTTTCCTGAAACGCCTTTTTCGGACATTTTTAGTTGGAGGAGTTATTCCATGAGGCCACAAGAATTTTTTGTCTACTTTATATGGATCTTTTTTCTTATTTTTTGTTGGAAACTCCTCCTCAATTGTAGGTGTATCAGCCTCAAATTTGCAAATCATCATTTGGCAAATGTCTGCCGTCTTATAGAAACTTTTATTATCGATTGTCTTGAGGGATTCTGTAATTGTTGGCAAATCCACAACTTTAGCATGCATCAACCAGTGATCGAATCGCACCTCGCCATGCCGCATATCATCATCCATCTTTATGGTCAGGCGGTTTTTCAGATTTTCTCCTGATTTTAGTACCTCTCGTAACAATTTGGCAGGTTCTTCAGGAAGTCTGAGCACTAACTGTGACTCAAGTTCAGAAGGATATTCTACGAGCTTTTTATCTTTGCTCATCGTTATTTGATTTATATATTTGAGCAAAAGTTATTCAGAAAGGAAAAAGATTATCGTTATAAAAACTATATTTCGTATTCATAATATCCTATAAGTTTATAAAAGTTATTGATCGTCTAAATCTTTTCGGTCTCAATTGAAGAGGTATACAGATAAAAAATATAGATTCAGTATCTGCAATGCCGAGTTCTATTAAAATATTTAACAGATTGTAGGCAGATTATAGGAAAATAAACCAAAATATTGGTGTTTCTTATAAAAGCCATCCGTGGTGTCAATAAAAATTTATAAACAATAATTGTCATACATAAACAAATTTTACGCAAATGCCGAGTTTCTTAAATTTTTGATATTTTCTGTAGCGAAATCTCTGGATTGGGACACGTCAATAACATGACAAGTTACATATCTATTACAGATTTTCATTAAGGGAGTTGTGTACTTAACATTCTTTCTATTTATGTATATAAACTAAAATTTTCTGATTTAATAAAGAAGAGAAAATCAACGTCCTCCTGGCGAAAGGTTATTGATACTTAATTGTACGTATTTTTTTAAATTAATTTAAATAGCGATGAACATTAATATGTTTTTAAACATTTTATCTATTCATCTTAATAATTTATTTTTATATTTATAAATTTATTTGCACTCCGTACGCAAAACAATTATAAATTTTCGAAAATCAAATATCAATTCTTATTGATAACTAAAATTGTAATAATACAAAAACTATCTTCATAATATAATTATAGTTCTTGTAATTTTTTAATATTTTTTACCTTAAAATTATGTGTTAAAGATGCCCTCAATTCCAAAAATATTTTATTTATTCGACGTGGCGACGAGACGGGCGAGGCGTTCACCAGGTTGTTATTGATACTCTTGGCTACAGCAATGTGGCGCTGGTTCAGATGGTATACATAGAATCACATTGCCCTCGTCTCCTTGAGATATGAGGTGTTAAGTCTTTTTATTACAGTTGACTTGACAGCACCCTCTCCTAGTCTAGGAGGTTTAAGTTAAGAGTAAAGGTAAAGGTGCAGTATCTTGTACCTTTTGGGTGCATAGGATATTATTGTAAAAAATATGTAAAAAGTAATCATTTAGACAGATTTTAAATTTGGGGCTTAGTAGTTTACTTTGCGAGTCCCATGCTCAGCAGTAGACTGATACAATAGATTATGATACAAATTTGATTAGTACATAACTTGTAAGAGAAGCTAATATATGTTATCTTAAATATATACTAGTATAATAAGTATATATTAAGATTAGGTGATGGGTGTCCAGAAAAATAATTAGAAAAAAAGAATTTTACAGTGAAATGTAGTCTTCCTGCAGTATTTTCTTATGGAAGTACTACTGCTAACTTCTCATACATTGTAAGCAGCAATATGTTGCAGCATGTTTTATATTTAATTTAATTCACTTTTTAAATTAATTAAATATTTTTTTGCAGAGGATACAATGAAGTTGAAAGAAAGTGTAATATTCTTGATGTTTTTGATTCACTGCTCTTATGCACCCCCAGTTTCTCATGACAAATCTAAGGAGCAAGATAGTGAAATAAAGGATGATCTGGTAATTTAAATGTTATTTAAAATCACATTATATTTCATTCAGTAATACATACTTTTACTATTATAAGCCCCTATTTATCAACATCTTTTGTTAATAATATAGTTGTTAATAAACTTTATCTGGGACCTTGATATACTATAAAAACAATATTATTACAGATCCATAAAAACATGTATGTATTTATATGTACATTTTTACTTAAATGAAGTAATGGTTATTAATTAATTACATAAATTATAACATACTTGTACTTATGTATAACTTCATGATTGGATGTTCGCAATTTTTTTTGAGTGACAATTTTTTAAAAATAAATTGTGAAGGTTAATATAATAAGGCTTTGTTGGCATTAAAGTTGTTTACTCAAAACTTACATCTCACTTGCCAGGTGTATTTAAGTTAACCTTCATAACTTGTTTGTAATTGTACTAATGTCATATACTTTCTGAATATTTAAAGTACAAGAATAATGCTTTTTCAACTTTAAAGTAAGAAATATAGGTTTTTCTTTTGGGATCAAGTGTTTAAAAGATTAAAAGAACATTACTTATTGTTGTAATAATATTAATAAACCAACAAAATTAAAACAATATATGAAATTTTGAAAGATTGTTAGAAATATTGAGAAAATTTTTGTTTTACGAAGATAATTATAAATATTATATTACATTTATAATGTACAATTCTGTACTTGACAAAAATTTCTATCCTTTTGACTTTTTAAAATTGACCTTGTTTGCCCAGTTGTAATTCAAATTACTACCAATTGAAGCTAGAACACTTGCTCAGAGGAAAACAGTCATTTGCAATGACCAAGCAATTTTGTTATTAAATTTTGGTAATGATCTAAAACTTTCAAAATAAGTTTTCGGTATATTACTTCACTTGATAATATACGAAAGGTGGTATTACAACTTTCGACAATGAACAATGAAAAACTTAAATAAACATAGTTTGTTCTAAATTTTTGCTTTACTCCATAATCATATTCTTTGTAAAAGCATATTTTTAATTTTCTTAATGCTATATATTTAATTGTAGTTTTTTATTTATTTACATGTTATTATTATCACATAGAAAAATATTTGGCATTTTTCATAGACCATATTTCTTTTTTTTAGGAAGAGTATATGGAATATCACAGATATCTTAAAGAAGTAGTGCAAGCTCTCGAAAGTGATCCAGATTTTAGGGAGCGGTTGGAAAAAGCAGATGAAGAGGATGTGCGTGTACGTATTATACATTGTTAAATACCAACAATTCCATGGATTGAGACAAGTGTTTTCTCAAAACACTTTGTCCTTCATATATTATATTTCCAATTTACTAATAAGCACTGAAATTATTTTTTTAGTGTAGTTCTTTTTTTTCACCATTTGTGACAGGTAAACGTTAATAAAATAATTTAACATTATTTTTAGTCGGGAAAGATTGCTGAACAACTGGATTTCGTCAATCACAACATAAGAACCAAGCTTGATGAAATAAAACGACGTGAATTGGATCGTTTACGTCACTTGGCCACAAAGGTATGTTTATCAAGACCATGATATTTTTTTTTAGATAAATTCAAGTATCTATGTAAAAAAAGAAAGGATAATTTTAATTAACGTTGTTAAACACACATATATTTATTTCTATTAATTTTCCAATATTATTTATGAAATATTTAATACAGAATGATGACATATTTGGTTGGTGGATTTAAAATGTTGGATATTTTTTTTAAACCGTGCGTCCATGTTAGACTTTTATTTTTGGGATTTTCTTTGCCCTTATTTGAACTAACCTTTGCCAATCACTACCAAAAAAATTCATTTTCTCAAAGGTTCATTTAAAATATTTCGAATCTATTAATATATCTAGATCTATTGATTCATAACAGTTGTCGATAATCTTGTAATTTTTTGTTTGAATATTAATTTGTAAGTAATGGTTCAAAATCTGCACGAAGTATAAACGAGCAAGCATTAATTAAGAATACTGTTAATGATTTATAACTGCAGCAATAATATGAAAATTTCACAAAACCAAATGCATTCACAAAAAAAAAATAAGCTGATGCATGGAAGAAGTGAATCTACGAGTGAACTTATTACCAGAATAAAAGTTAACCAAATAAGAATGTAATAAAATCAATACGGTATTAAAAGTTCGATTTTAAAATTTGTTGTAAATACCAGATTTTTTTTGGAATGGAACATATTATGAAAAAAGATATGCAGTTTTATCTATGCACTTATAATCCATCATAACATACGTATTTATCTAAAATTATTGGTGTCTTTTATTTGCTTCGGGAATAAAAATCGTACAAAGATTCTTATTCTAGGAGAATTATTATGGACTGTTGTTTACCCACTTATATTTCCTCGGAAGCCTCCTTCAGTCAGGTGCGGCTGGAGCCCGGATAATCTACGCAACAAAATAAAGACCGTTATAATAGCTGTCTGCGGGAGGCAGAGCTTTCCCTTTTTTTTTACGCGGGGGAAAACCTTCCTCGAAAGCCATCAGCCGTTATGAATGGAATGCCCCGGATCTGTCAGCGACAGGGCACCCCAACGACCGGCCGGTCCCGGCAGAGAACGGACTTCTCGCTCTAAAAGGGGACTTCTCCGGCTATTAGAGAAGTCCCGACGATGCCGAAGCGTTGGCGGGGCCAAGTGCCCAACCTGGTCCGCTTCGGGTTACGGGGGGCAGCAAGAGGAGGCGTTGTTACCGCCTCCTGCGTGAGAAAGCCCCTGGGTTATCGCTATCTCCCTGGCCCGCTCGTCGGCCTTCTTCTGGGATATGACTGTCTCGCAGAAGGATGCCACTGCCGTCGAGGACCTGTCACTCGCGAGCATCGCGCGAACGAGGCCAGATCGTGGCGCTGCACGGCCTATCTCGAGCACACCTCGACGGTGTGCTGGGCCGAGTCCACCGCAGCTCCACATTCGTGGCACCGCTCATCGGCCTCTCGGTGGGCTGTCCGGCACAGGTAGTTAACGAAGCAACCGTGCCCAGACAGCACCTGTGTCAGACGGAAGGTGAGAGGTTTGCGCTTTCGGCTCATCCACGCCTCCAGGACCGGACGCAGAGCACCCGTCGTACGGACACCGAAGGGGTGATACGGGAGCTCCTCCTCCCACAGGCAGAGCTTTCCATGGTCAAATTCTTGCAAACACTAGATTACACGACTGCGTTTTTGTTTTCAGCAATTTGAATTGACTAATGATTTGGAAATCAACACGGGAAAATTACCTTCGAATGAACATTTAGATCATGCCAATCCCCACACATTCGAGATAGAGGACCTTAAGAAATTGATTCAGAAAACAACTTCCGATTTAGAGGCGGCTGACAAGCAGCGTAAACAGCAATTTAAGGTGCGAAACTTTTATTTTCTTATACAAATTGGCAATTTGTTCTTATGTAAGGAACCTCCCACACAGGGTTCAAGACATAATCTATATCCATCAGTTACTATAAAAGTGTCGTTTAATTACATACAAAATGATTTTTTTAATTATAGTAATTATTAGTAGTGCTTAAAATATTTTTATATATAATTTCTGTAATTACCTCTGTCATTTCCCTTATTTGTAATTAATCATGTAATTAGTTAATTTCAAGTAAATGCCGCTAAAACAATAAATCCATTGTAACATATCATGTAATCACACCTAATATTCCTTTGTTTGGAACTCCTTGATACCATTCTTTCATAGAGATTCAAGACCATCAATTATGCTGGCCAATAGTGGGATGATATATGTCACATGTAAATATAGGTTTCTTCAAGATGTTCTTTATTATAAGCTTAAGTTCATAGGGATCAAACCCGCGCATCTATGAGATATACGCGTACGGCCACTGAGCTGTGAGGGCTTATAGTTCTTACTCTGGGCTTTATTAGGGTTTTACAAATAAACAGAAACATTCTTTGTTGTTGTTGCACAAAAGCTGGTTTTTCTTTTTTCTTAGATTTTTTTCACTACATAAGCTACAGTTGAAATTATCTTGATTTGTAGGAATATGAGATGCAGAAAGAGTTTGAGAAACAACAGAAGTTGGACGTAATGAATGAGACCGAAAAGAAAGAGTACATGGAAAAGTCTAAACAAGAAGAAGATGCAAAAAAACATCACCAGCCCGTGTGTAATGTTTAATTTTAAATGATACTTGCGAATGTTGATTTACCAGTTTAGTTGAATTCTGATTAACAGTGCTGTGTAGTCATTTTTAAGTAACTCATAGTTATTTTCCAATCAATCACTCACACATGGCTGTGTGTGTTTGACGGATGCTTATCAATGGATGTTTATTACTTCCCTACTTTAATTGGAAGATTAGCAATAGTTTCCAAATGTTATTGAAATTTAGACATTACTTAATACTAATTTGTATGTATTTATCATAATTGTATTCATAATATTTGTATTATTAAACAGCCTTATTAATGTTTTCACTCTTAGTACCTGGGAACTTCTTTCAAATGAAGAGAGTCAATGCTACATTGAAAAAATACTCCTCATAAATGTTCATTTAATGACAACTTATTTGCATTAAGTATGGTTTAGTTTTGTGTTTTTTTAAGACAAAAAATATTTAGAGTTCATGGTGAAGCGGTTAACCATTTATCTTATAATATACAGGAGTATAGGTTATTTTAGTGCTAACATAATGGTTTGTTTAGGAGTGTGTTTTCAACCCATATAACCAATTATACTCCTGGTATTTCTTTGTTCGATAATTTTGTAAATATTCTGCTACTGCAGCTGGTAATGCTGTTAGGGCTCTCAACTAAAAGTGCCAGCTCGCTTCTTCATACTCGGCCCTTATCTTGCTTAGTACCATATGCAATTGAGGTAAAATTTTAGCCCGTTTTATTATAATATAAAACTTTTCTCTGTTCAACTATACATATTAACAAATATAGATCTTGTGTAAACACAGCTCCACCACCCCGGTTCCAAACAACAGTTGGAGGAGGTGTGGGAAAAGCAAGACCACATGGACCAACAGTTTGACCCCAAAGCGTTCTTCATGATGCACGGTGAGTTGTGCAGTTGGAAATATTAATTTCTATTTTTTTCCCTTTATCTGTGGCAGTTGCATCACCCTGTGACCAGAGAACAAATATTAGAGCTATGGAAAAACGCGGACAATATGGATGCAAAAGATTTCAACCCAAAAGCGTTTTTCATGATGCATGGTAAGATCCATAGCGTGCTTAATTCCTTTGTAGGTAGCAATTTTTTTAACATGTCGTGTTATGTATGTCAGTTTTTATTTGGTGGCCAATAGTTCTTCTTGATATTTTTTTATAACAATTTTGATACAAACCAATATAATTATTTGAAGCTGTGATAACTCAATTTGTAAGTACCTTTAGGTTTTCCTCACAAAAAGCCCCGTGTTTATAACTTTGGCAATAGAATCAAATTTTTTTCTTCATATTGTCTGCTGTGAATGGATATATATTAACAGGAAAAAATAATTGATAATATGCAGATGATAAATTGTTCCAAATCATATACAGATCTTAATGAAAAAGTTATCAATCATATAATATTTTCATCATCAATATAATATTTTCAACGTATAAACATCTTAATATCCATTTTTATATAAGTAACGAGACGAAAAAGTAAAAAGATTTCTATTTGAATTTATGTTCTTTAAATTAGTGCATATGCAAATATAATTTTTTTGTTATACAAAATCGAGAATATCAACTTAGCTTTTGTACCTATGTCTGACCGCACGCTCTTTGGATTTTACTCAATGTGTTGATATTGCGCTTTATTATGCATGTTTTAATTGTATTATTTTTGTTTATATGCATTTCATCATGTTCAGAGGCTGTACCGTATGTACTTAAGTTTGTGCCTGTTTATTCTTTATTTGACTCTTTTTTGGTTTATTTATCATATCTAAAGTAAAATTAACGCGCCCAGGGTTTTTAAATATTATGATGTTTTTTTTCATATGATCTTAGTTAGTTCTCAGTAAAGTTGCAGTCAAATTTAAATAATTTAGTCATTGAAATTTCGCGCTTTTTTCTATTTCGTGACATTAGACGTCGACGGCAATGGTGTGTGGGACGCTGATGAAGTGAAAGCCCTCTTTATTAAGGAATTGGATAAGGTATACGGTCCGGGCGGTCCTAATAAAGACCTGCACGAGAGAGCCGAGGAGATGGAGCGCATGAGAGAGCACGTTTTCAGGGAAAACGACAGGAACCGTGATGGTCTGATCGACTTCACGGAGTTCATGATGGAAACGCAAAAGTCGGAATTCAATCAGGACGAAGGTGATGAAATTTTAATTTATTTATTTCATTATTTTAGTACTAATGGGGGAATTGGATCTAATTGATTACACTTTTAAGAGTATAAGACAGTGGCAAAGTCCAAGATAGTAGTATTTAACAGATCTCCAAATTGGGGTTATGTAATAAAAAGCATGTGTAAACCGGCTACTATGTTCGAGGCGTAATGTCCAAGTGCTTGCTTTATATCGCTAAACACCTTGGCTGGGTTGCAGGACCACATACTGTATAGTTTTGTTTGGGGCATGGTTTTAGAACCCGCCTGGCTATTTACTATTCTCTTATTGTACATTTCTGTGTGCCTGCTGTTATATATAAGCATTGTGAACATTACAGTCTGGGTCTTAGTATCCCCAACACATTGAAAAATTAAGGTCGTCTTTCAGTTCAGTCATGTTAGCCCATTGCTGATAAGAAAAAATAGAGTATTAGTTCACACGCGAAAGAAGTGAACTTTGTATTCTGGTGAATTTGGTAGCGAATGAGATAAATGCAAAATAGATATTATTAATAATGAGAGACATAATTCGAATACTCAAATAACACTTTTACAGTATGTGATAAACTATATTGCTTGTCCAACAATTATTACATTATATAAAAAATATTATTTTTTTTAATGAGGTTCTATGGACGATTCTCGCACCTCTCATATTGAAATATTTCTTAGTTCATTCATAGTAATATACATCATGATATGCAGAGTCTGTGTACAAGCCCCTATGCAGCTGTAGTGGGGTACCTTACAGACTCTAGCACAAAAAAGGCAGAAAGGATAACAATAAAAATAGATAAACTATATGGAAAGGCGTTTTATCTCATTCCCTCGCTGCTTTAACCCCACAAATACATTTATTATTGTCTCTTTGTTTCCTAAATTCAAGTCCATTATAAGCCACAATCAGAACGATGCTTCGCACTCGGCGGCTGTCATCTTAATGCTGGCAGTTTTTGTATTAATAAGCTATTAAAAAATGTAACCTACATTTCAGGCTGGAAAACTATAGATGAGAATCAAATCTATACACAAGCCGAGTACCAAGAGTTTGAAAGAAAGAGATTGCAGGAGCTGAGATATCTGCAGCAACGTGGTTTGGTGAGATGAACATATCCTTATTTATTATTATCGCCCAAAGAAAAAGAGAAGTGTTAAAGATTTAACGACTTTATAATCTGTGTCTATCCTAGGTAAGATATGTCTTCGACTGGTGGAATCAATTTATAATATTTTTTGCACAGAACATTGCATGATGAAATGTTGATTGTAATTAGTCAGTACAGTCCTTTGAAATTATTTTTTCCTTCAAGTGTCGAGTTTTCCTAGGGCTCACATGGAGTTGTTGTTAAACATTTTGAAGAACACTTGGATAACCAAAGTAATTGGTGCCACATCATCAGAGACATCTTTGTAACAAATACAACATATTTATTTTTTTACTAAAAAAAATTACTTTGATGTTGCATTACTTTCCCAGGTTGACGCTCACGGACGTCCAATACCGGGAGCCCAACATCAAATCCATCAAGCGTATCAGCAGCAACAGGCTTTCCAAGAACAACAACAACAACAACAACAGTACCACCAACAGGAGCAGTACCAAGCGCAACAACATGGGTTGCAAGGTCAGCAGCAGCAGTATTACCAAGGCCATCCGCAGGGTCAGCTACCCCCGCAATACCAACACGGCCAGTCACCTCCAGTATACCCACATGGCCAGGCACCTCAGGGCTATCCACAGAATTATCAAGCACAGTACCAACCGCATCAAGTACCCCAAGGCCAGCCCCAATACCAACAGCCACAATTCCAAGCCCAACAACAAGGTCATCCCCAAGTTCAAGCAGGATCGCAAGTCCAGGACCAAGGACAACCTCAACCGCAGAGTCAGCCGCTAAGTCAACCGCAAAACCAGTTTGCAAGCCAACCCCAAGGGCAACCGCAACCAATCCAAAATGAGTTACCTCTGAACCTGAATAATCAACCGCCAACTCCCAATGTAGTACCGCCGATTCAAATTCATGAACAAGTTCAAGGTCAACCTAAGCAAGGCCAAGCCCAAGGTGGGCACAATCAAGCGAGCCAAGCTCAAGGTCACGCGGCGCAGGGCCACGGTCAAGCGGCACAAGGCCAAGGTCAAAGCCAGAGCCAAGCACCGCCTGTGCAGCCGAAACTTTCGTAAATTAGAAACTTAGCCCCCATGAAAATGTAAAGGATTATTCTCAACGCCCACCATCTTCTCCCATTGCTAACGCCATTCACAACCCGTGCCAAATTGTTAACCCCGCTAATTACCCTCCCATACTCATTGCTTTAAATTATTACCTAGTACTTAGTTTTCGTTTTTGAACACTTGTAGCTTTAAATATAAGATTCGGAACGACACAAGTAGTTTTATTTAAAAAAAAAATATTGTCAAATTTAATCTTAAAATATACTGCTATTAGGAACGAAAAGAGTATCTATTAACATATGGGCAATTAGAGAGGAAAAAATTAAATGTGGTAACACTTATCTATAGCACAGGAAAAATATTAGTCCTAAATGCTAAAAAAATTTAAAGTCAGATATAACTTAATGATATTATCACTGGCTTCAGAGGTCCCATTTGTTAACCGATGAAGAGGCAATTAGACGGTCCACGCAGCAAAGTCGAAGAATGGACTGTTTTTTTTTTTTCTCTGTTTGCGAAGAGACGAGTAAAGCGTTAACCGCATGGAAGTGATACGCCTACCTATAGCAACGTGACGCTGGTTTAGTTATTATACACAGCACCACATTGCGATGGTCGCAAGTAAGTTTCTGTACCCCAGTAATTTCATTATCATACCTTTCAAACCGAAATACAGTAAAGTACGCCCTCGCGGGATTCTCGCGTAAAAGGCCACACGACACGCTCGCTCTTTTCTTCGACGTGGCGAAGGCCTTCGAC
>DWLS01001617.1:0-20947 GCA_018246255.1 Pachliopta kotzebuea | reverse complement strand
AACTTCTTAAAAATATTTCGCGAACGAATTGAAAAGGTTATTTTAATTCAGGCAAAAATGAGTTACTGCGAGTGGTATGCACTGCGCCAAAGCAGAGCCGTTTAATAAAGAAAATTAATGGTATAAGTGGTTAAGCCGAGCCATCATTCAAAATAAGTGAGTGCTATTAAGCCCCTTTTATATTTTATTTTAGCTTAAACTTCTGTGACACGAAATTTAGTCGCGTTGGGAATTGGAACTGGTCCAATTTAACGTGTACATTAATGTATCACTATTCAAGCATATAAATTATTTTTAAATAAAATGTACTATTCAGTGCGAAAGCTCCTTCCGTTACTTCATTTTATATAGCTTTGACAAAAAAGAGGACAATTTTAAGTCCACCGTTTTTATCTCGCCTTTGGCATTGTATTTCACAAACCTTAAGTCCGATTCCATCGGAAGTCATACCAGGATTTTATTTCAATAATATCAGTTTCATAAACGCTTAATTCGTTGGAAAAGCCTTTTTATAACAGTTTTGGATATCCTGATAAAATCACAAATCCGCAGATAGCTGCGCTAAGAATTTTTACATTGTACCACACTGCATTCATGTTGAGATTTATGATAAATTTCTTAAAAAAATGTTATATATCATGGTATGTCTTTGATAGAATATTTCTAAAACAATCAACACACATAAGATCGAACAAAATCCGTGAAGCGCGCGGGAAGGGAAGGTATTTCATTCACACAACAATGCACAATTTGGCTCTTCCCTGTAATGCCTGGTCCTCGTTGCGTGTGTGATCTTATCCTTACTTCATTTCCGCGTAGGGTTCTTCCTCAATTTTATTTTGTTCAAATTTAAACAATTTATCTTGTTTTCAAGTAAAATATCATGGTTATTAAATTAATAAAATTGTTTATTAAATTAACATGTTGATTCTGAGATTTAATTTGTCAAATACAAAACTAAAACTCGTTTGTGTTAGTGTAGATAACTATAATTTGCAAACAAACTATACGAACGAAGTATCAAATACAACAATAGAAATAAGTAATGTAACAATCTTAGAATTACATAACATTATAAGACTTTTTTCTTCCTTGTTGTTCTACTTGGTTTTAATTTTTAAGGTAATAATGAATAAAGCATAGAACAGTGACTAATTGACTATTATAATAAAATTTTTATAAGTATATTTAAGCGAATATTAAACATGTAAAAAAAATTGTCACTATTCTTCTATCGTTTTTCACGTAAGTTGTCCATTACCTTTTTTTAAAATCTAAGGAAATGAGTTAAAAAGTACGCGATAAGGTTTAGTTTCATAAACTAAAACGAACTCCAACTCTGTAAGCTGCGGAGGAAGCCCGTTAATTTCTGGACAAACCAGTATTTCATAACCGGGGAAACCAGGAATGCGAAAAAAGGTACGAGTGAATTTCATTATAAATATTTCCCAACGATATTAAGGAATCCATCGTCCTGACGGGTCCTGTCCTGATCGCCGGAAGATTTCAATAAGCAGAATGTTTGAAATACCTATCGACAGCGACGTTGTGGATCATACCAATGACAATATTGGAAATGAATTTAATAACCTCTTTTATACTTTCTGTTTATTTAAGCTACATTAAGCTTTGAGAAAAAAACAATTGCAGTCTTTTTGGATTTTTTTAATTTGTTACTGAATTCGATTGCGTAATTACAATAGTAAGTAGAATAAATAATCGAACTTTGATTAGCAAAAGAAAACGTATTGGCGAAGGGAAACTATTTTCCTTTACTGTTATGTTTCCCATTTTTGCTTCATTTCCTGCTCAATCAATTAGTTTCCCTTCGTTTTAATTTAATTAGAATTATTGAAAAAGGAGAATAACTTAGAGTGTTTTTATCTCAGCAATAATACTTGTAGCAAATATCAGTTAGTTTCTTATATGTTGTAGAGTTATTGTAATGACATAACACGGTCGCATATGGAACAACGTAACCGCATTCATGCCGGCTGTTTGCATATTCATGATTCGTATTAATTCCTGAAGCCATCTTATAATTTAAGTTTAACAATGGGAGTTTACTGTTATGCATTAATGAAATTGTAATTATTGTAATAAGTAAAATTTATTTCTATAGCACGTTGAACATTAACTTAATCTCTTTAACGTAAAAACTTTATAGATCTTTTCTTATCGCTTATAGTATATGCTCATTATTATTATGATATGATGACAGTCATTTTGCTTTTTAGAAGCTTTGGTTTTTCTTGGTGGTATTGATAAAGTAAAAATAGATAAAATTTGTAAAAAAAAAGAGAGCAACATTTGATAGTAGAAATGAGATTAGATTTGAATGATTATTTATATCAGCGTGCATATGTTTATGATTGTATATCTTTATTAAACATTACGTTATACTTAAAAATTTACTTCACGTAACCCCAGTCCTTAGGACCGTATACCATCGATTTTCATTCCGGATAAAGAAATAGGGTGCCGATTGTTGGAATGTAATTGCCTATTACCGGTTATTGTGATTCTTGATTCATTTATTTGCCACGGAAACATAATACCGGAAACCTAGTTTATTGCAATATGGCGCGATAGTTTCTTGCGCACGTTTTAACGCTCGTTGTATGGCAGTTTGGTTTTATATTAATTACATTTGTCTAATGCTAATTTCATATAGTTTAATTATATGTTTCATAGACATTCATTTTCACTTAAGATAAGAAAGATTATGGTGTGTTTGTCCATATGAACTCACATATTGTAAATTTTCTTTCCTTACTTTTGAATGAAATAATTTTTCAAAAAATGATTGTGTCAGTGATTAAATTGTAACGGTCGCTGATTCTTAAATAATAGGAATTAATCCATATACCATTAAAACTTTGTATCTGTGTTTTAAGAAAAAAGTAGTATTTAAAAGTAATCGGTTTAACTTTTCTGGAAACATTATTTTGATATTTCCATTTCTTTTTATATGGCACATCGTTTACCGACCTAGTACAGTTAGTGAATGAATGTAAATGATGATGCTTCGGCACCCTTAATGATAAAAAGTAGAGGGTAGGTATTTCAAAGGGTATCATTTGTGCGTGGAGGAGTGTCTGCATCGAGCGTTGAATTAGGACGAACCTCTATCAAATACAGTAGTTAAAGTTAAGTGGCTACATTACCGGCCTTTTTTTACGATTTTCTAATAAATAAGACATGAAATTTATGAGGTGGAAAATTACCTAAAGAACATTCATTAATTATTTAAATATTTTTTTTTGGATTTATAATTTGTTTGCAGGGAGAACTAAATGTTAGTGGCCGTACATTGTTGTTATGTATACACATAAATCTCTTCGAATACTCGAAGGCTTTATCTGTCAATAGACTTATGTGAATTATGAGATCAAAGTTTTACATAAAAAGTACTGAATTTTATTACAAAGTTTGTTAATTTTTGTTATCATTTGAAACATTGAATCTTACTTACAATAATACATAATGATCATAAAGCACCTTCTACAAATTGAAAGTTAACGATCAGGTTGAGAAAATTTTTCCGGGTTTCAGCTAATTTTTTCAATGCCAACAACATAACTATTCCAATTTTAATCACGTGTATTTTGAGAAGCGGTTCATTAAATATTCAGTATAATTTCAATCAAGTTAATTGGTGACATGACAGCTCTATTGCCCGTTAGGCGTTAATAGCTTGTTAAATTTGAATAGAATTCAATTAGAGGAGTTGTTGATGATAACTACTTTAGATACAGTAATGTCGTACACGTCATTGAAATTTTTTTAATCCACTTAACGAGATATACATTCAAATGATTGTAAGTGATATGCCTTCCTATAACTAGGTGCTAGTTAGGATGATAGACACTGCACCTCGTCGTACTCCTGACCTTGATAAATAAGGTCTCATTACACCAGTAATTTACTAGCCTACAACGCCCTTCACACTGAAACGTTGTATTTACGCACTTCTGCTTATAGGAAGAAATAGGTTCTTTGGTGGTACCTACCTAAAAGGTCTCCAGTAATAGATAGCTATACAAATTTCTCCATCTTTATTATATAATAGCATGTATAATTTTATGTAATAATGCGTATAGCCGGAGATCATGTTAAGTGTCATTCCTTAAGAGAGGCCTTTGTTAGCAATGGACTGCTGCAGGCTGTTGATGATGATGATTTAATCTTAATCTTTTGCTCATATGAACTTAACAAGCAGCGTGTACAGAAAATAATTACTTTGCTAACATTTTATTCAAGACTTCTGTTTTGTTTCAACAGAATGATGGAGCCCAAACTTATTTCATTATCTACAGACAAAAGGTCTTTCAGCAAACAAACAAGCAAAGTGCCTTTTGTTTACCCTTTCTATTAACTAAGGCATGTAACAAGTTTATTATGCTAGTCAGCCTTCACTGTTACTATTACACATTAAATAAATTCAATGTTAAATGTATATAAACACAAAAGAAATAATTTTGGACCCAATAACAAGATGTTATTTAACTTTTTGTTTAAAGCCTATTTAATTGATTTGTTTATAAAAAGACTGTACCTCTAATTGGGCTTATTTCATAGTAATCAGTAGCGTTTAAGCCGCAGGCATATCATACATTATTAAGGACGTATATTTTGTACTTTTTGGTTGAAATCCTTATTAGGTTTGCTAATATATTTTTCTGTTTTATTTGAAGCAAAGGCCTTCGCATGATTTTTCTTATCTGCGACTCCGCTCTTTTCAGTTATATTAATATACAAATTACATGTTCTCTATGACAACAAGAAAAATGTCTTTTAAATATAAATATGTTTGTGACAGAGATCTATCATAGTTAACTAAAACATACACCATAGTATAATTTTAGTCTTTTTTCATACAGCTGTTTCGTATTGACTCTGACGCACATACCCGCTGTGGGAAAGCGGCCGATAAGCGTGACGTGTTAGTTTATTTTGAATTTGTTTTAAATATAACTCTTTAAGTCTTTCCTCTATAATTTAAAAAGAAAACTAGTGATACAGTGTAATAACTTCAAATTTTTATAAATATCAGAAACTCCATGAATCTTAAGTAATATTTGATTTATTTCATTAATATGTTTATAGGTAGAAATATGTTGCCGAAAACCGTTAGATACTCTAAATATTAATTACTTGGGTGTCTATTTCGATTGTTAAATAATAGTGTGAAAATATTATATCGATTTAAAGGGCTTTATAATCTTTGTAGTAACAGGAAAAAAGTCCAGTTTCAATAAAAGCGCAACCTGCTGTTTTGTAAACATCGTAATAAGTAATTGTTATAGATTAACATGAACTGCACATCCGTCACAAATTAAATATAATTATACCCAAATAACAAAGATATCAATTTAGTGCTAAAAACACGTCGCGTCTTTCAGTTTTACTCATAGGAAAAAGCT
Organism: Pachliopta kotzebuea; assembly: GCA_018246255.1. Classification (NCBI taxonomy): domain Eukaryota; kingdom Metazoa; phylum Arthropoda; class Insecta; order Lepidoptera; family Papilionidae; genus Pachliopta; species Pachliopta kotzebuea. Next base: position 15,521 of record DWLS01001617.1, on the reverse strand, counting down.
GATTTAGTCTAGTTTTATTTATTCTAAATATTGTATAAATGGATTCATAGAATATCTTACCATTCTATATAAACTTTGTACAAACGAATAGTATTTTAAAAATTTCAAGGAACGCGGTAAAAAAAAAATATGCACACATTTTCGATTTCTTACCATCATCAAAAACGTAACGAAAATAAATGTTTATTTTTATTATTCGATAACATGAGCAAAGCTGATCGCTGATCAAGGTGGCGCTCGTCACCTTGAGACATATGGTGTTAAATTTCGTTACTCTCATAATTTCACTAGGTTACAACGCCGTACAAACTGCAACATGGTAATATGCACGCTACTGTTAGGCGACAGAAATGAGCTACAGTGGTACCTAGCTAAAGAGTCTGCGGAGAGTTATCACCAGTATTGTTACGAGTGTGCTTTTATTTAAACGATTATTTTCCTTTGAGCAAGGATATTTTTGGTGTAATAGTAAATCGCTTAAAAACTAAAGACATTAAAACTAAATAGAAATTAAACAGTTTATTCGGCAAAGGCCATAAACGGCGTTGTTGCAGAAGATAATGTGTAGGGGTTGGTTGTTTACGAGCTATACGACACGGTCGATAAGCTCCAAGGTAGATAAACAATTTTTTTCTACGTAGGCGGCGAAGTTAAGTTTAACGACCGGAGATATACTTTATACGCTTCATATGTGCTGTGGACATAATGCAATCATCTTACTAAATAAAATGGATATTATACACAATTTGCAGCTTGGTTGACGAGTTACAATCTTGACAACGTTACCTCAAAAAAACTCTAAGGCGACTAAAGAAAGAGTGACTATAAGATAGATAAAATATTTTCTTGTACCAAGATCTGCTTGAGACGATTATAGCTAATTTTAGGCAGGGACTACCTTCAGCATACTACCTTAATGGCTAAAGAAAAATGTTTTTTTATTCGACGAGACGAGGAGACGAACCAGAGGTACACCTGTTGGTGAGTGATACGCTTACACATAGAAACGTGGCGCTGGTTAAGATGATATAAACAGCACCACATTGCGCTAGACGCCTTGTGGCGTGAGATGTTGTCTCGTTACCCCAGTAACTTCACTACCTTGTTCTTCAAATCGGAACAGAGTATTGTTTGCACACTACTATTTAGCGGCAGAAATTGGTGCTGCAGTGGAGCCTAATCGATCTTTGATAACAGTGGTTGGTATTAGGTATTGATTTCCAAAACTTTATAATAAAAACCCTTCTATGTACTTTTAATCACACGAACCGAACAGTTATTGATACTTACCAGTTAAGCTGACTTCAATGAGCATGGGTAGATCTTTACATATTATAGCACGTAGTTGGATACAAAAAAAAAAACAGTTACAGAAGCTTCGAGTGAAACCTTGAATATTTCAGTCCGTAATACAAATTCATGGTAATTCAGAAAAAAGAGTTACTAATACTATTAATTTTTACTCAGAGTTTAATTCACAAACTTTCTGAACACTGCTTGTCTGTTAGCACTATCTCTATTTAAAGAGGAAATATTGGTTAGCCAGGTACTGCACCAACGTAACAATACATCTGCCTAGCTCCGAATTTCCATACGAAAACCCATTTGTTGCGGCAAAGCCGATATCTAGGCTGCATTGATAAGATTGACAGCCAATCATTACCCTTTCCCAATGTCTATGGAAATATGCATTCTAAATGGTGGTAAGATTCTTAATTTTTGTTTATTTGGAACGATAACATTATGTAAATTTTTCGATTTTTTTTATCCCAAAGATCGTCTGAAAGCTACTAGTAATGAATTTTTAGTGCATGTTGTATGAGCATGTTTAGTCTCATGGTGCCGTGCTTGTCGCAAACGGAATAATTATAGCGTCTATGGTAAAGACAAAAATAGTCTAGTATAATTAAACGGATGCTAGGCTTTAATTACCTATAAAACTACCTGCCACGCCTCTACTTTTAAATTACCTATCATAACAAATTACTTTGATAAACTAAAAATATGTCACGGTTTTGAATTGAAACTTTATAGCTAATTTTCTCTTTTATTAAACTACAAGGTTAAAATGAACACTGAGTTAACATTCAGTATACAAATAATTAACACACTCGTTCGTAATCACGCGAAGTAGTTAACAAAACGTTAGAGCTAAACAATAACGACACATAGTCAATATAACGCTGTCTTTGGGAGCAACAACAACTCCCATTTAACGCTCGCAAAATTACTTTTAATGAAACAATCTAGCAGCGCTCAGGGATAATGTTGTTTAGGTTCTATCATCCATAGTGATTGTATTACAAGGGTATTAATAAAATAACACTATAAGAAATAGATATAATAATTTTGCGTAACAAAATAACTCTGCTTATCGGATTACTCTCAATAGTATTTTCACTTTATAAGTCATGTAGCTCACATTTTGAACAAATTTTAGTATTAGCCGATTTTTTGACATCGGTCAAGGCTCTACGTAGTGTTCTTTAGGAGAGGCCTATACCCAACAGTGGACAGCCGCAGGCTTTTGATGGTTATGATGACGCCTCTACATGTCTCTACACAATTAATCACCATATCTTTTTTACTGTTGCATGTAAAAAATAAAAACAAAAAACAATTAAGCGAGAAGTCTGGAAAAAGGAAATGGGATGTACTCGTAGTATGATTGAGAAATAAATTGTGTAATTGAGAATCGGATTAAAATAAGCGTATGAGAAAAATAATTAATTAATAAAGAGACAATAAGAAAAGGGAAGTGAAAGCCCCCGACCTACTATACGAGGAAACGAAGGAAAAAATTCTTAGACAACGATACCTATACTGAATTTTGTCTCCTTTAATTTTATTGATAAATGTCGTATTTTCCATACCAGGCAAGCTGGCTGGTGAACCCCATAAGTTGATAAAGTAAAGAGGAAGTATTATATTATTTTTCCTTAAATTATGCCTCTCTTAGACGCATTTTACACATGTTGAAGGTAGAGTAGTAGTGGGAATATTTTACTAGTCTCTCACAATGACTAGAGGTAAAGTGAATAACTAAAGCTGCATACAATATAATTAACATCTTAACGTCTTGCTCGAATCATCAGGAGATTTTTGACTCAATACAAGGTAGCCCAGTTCGGCAATTGCGTTAGTAAATATTATGGTAATCCTAAGTTACAGACAGCCATGATAATATTATAAAATGGTATTAAATTAATATATACGTATAAAAAGGAGATGGTATTCTATTCAAATGTTATCATTCCTAGCCCGAGTAGTAAGTACTCCTTGGTGTAGCAACTAGATTTTAAATATACTGAAGCTCTATGACGTGACAAGGGTATGTATATCTATAATTTTTTGTTCAAGCACATAAGTTACAGATATAAGTTTAATGCTGGATTCAGATCGTTAAACCAGTAAACCATGTTACTCATAGGAAGATCAGTGTACATTATATCCCCTACCATAGAGATGAAAGAGTTTAACAAAAGCTCCTAATCCCATCAGACGATCCATGACTCTACTACGTCAGGAGTATACGATCAAGAAGAAAAATATAATACTAATAAATTTTAAATGTTTTGTATTTCAAGCAAACATTGCGTGACTTGCTTTCGTGTGAAAGTTTTATTGAAAAATTCAGGTTAATCATAAATAGCTACATAATGACGGCTAATTTAGAGCAAAGCCCTGACCCATAAAGTACAAAAGTAAAGTAATTTACAGAATTCCGAATTACTTAACATTCAGTTAAAACGTTTGACGGTTTCTAAAAATAATGCAAATTTTTTTGGACGTTTAAAATAACTTAGCTATAGATTTCATAATTTTATTGCAATAGTTACCTGTTAATTTATACGAATCTTTACAAAAGTAAACGTATTTGTTATGATCTGATTTTGAAAATGTTTTTAAAAATGAACAAGTATGCGGTAATTTCTGTGAACTTATTAAGAAGCGACTATTTATTATATTAAATAATTACTACGTTATGTTTTCAAATTATGGCTTATCAATAAATATTGGTTTTAACCAGATTTCTGATTACAGATGTTACAGTGTATTGAAAATTATTTAAGCTTGTTAAGCTGGCATTAAATTTAATCATTGCATTATCGTACCAGACTCGTAGGTGCTAAAAATAATAAATATTTTTTCTCAATTATACAACCAGTGGTACCTGTGATTGTAACACTCTTTTATATTCATGTTCGTTAGTCATTTTTGAATTATTTTGATAGGGACAACACGGTTTATTTTATGACAAACATTATCCTTTTTGTTGTACATTCCAAAAACGCGATGTTAAAATATTATAGTACATTAGTGTATGCTTTATCCAAAATTAAAAATTAGCCTTGCAAATCTTAATCTTCTTTAAAAGAGTAAGCGAAATAAAACTAGACGTGCTAATTTTGACGATGTCAGGACCAGGAATTTATGAGTAAACTTTTAGATTATTAATTCAATCTGCAGCACATAATTAGAGTTAGGTAATGATGATAAGGTTTTTTTAACACTTTCTAGAGACTTCCACTATATCGTTAAACTATGAACAAAGTGATAACTCATAACACAGAATATATTGCGAAAAAGGAGTAGTTTTAAATGTGGCGACATTAAAATTTAAAACGGAAAATTAAAACTGTAAATAGAATCTAAAATAATTGTGGTAATGAATTTTCAGATAAGTAAGCACAATTACTTCATACAGAAAGTAAATTAAATTTAGAGTATATTAAGAAAAATATATAAATAAAATACATATATAAAGGTAAAAAAGCGTACGAAACAAGAATATAAAAATTTTAATAAAATATTAAAGTTTAAAAAACATTAGGAAATAAAAAAAACAGTACCCACAGATCAGAGTAAGAAACTCTATACACCAATTGGAAAATGACTTGATTTTCTTATAAGTAAGCTCTTTAAGTTACCTTTCAGATTATAGTTTCAGTTGTAAGATATACTTAAGTTTTCAATCACGTAAACTATTAGAATATTTTAAGTAAATAGTATAAGACGGAGAGTGCAGTGTAAAATTAATTTAAATATATCTGCATTACACAGGGGCACCGTTCGACGGGTATGCTTATTTATAATCTCCTATGCAAATCCGGTTTTAATTTACGTCGACACACAGCTGCTCTTTGTTTCAGCTTCAGGAATATCAATTGCGACGGCGTTTCGTGTGTGTTAGTGTTTCATTAACTTTCATGCAACTTGAAATTCATCATTGAATAGAAATTAGCTAATAATTCAATAGGAATATGGAAATGCAGTTTAGGAAGGGGAAGAAAAAGTTTGTAAGGCTAATACGAAGAAGAAAAAAACAAACAACTTTTGCAAGGAGTTATGTTGAGTTACCGGGTAGAAGGGTTTTTATATAAATACGAAGTAAGGACTAATGTTCCATATGAAAGTGCAGAGAGAACTAACTTTTATTTCCAGGTTCGATTTTTATATTCAACTGGTGCTTTACACAAATATGTATTCTATAAAAATTGTAGATCATAATTGTTTCGCTGTATGAGTATAAATTTAAGTTCCTAGTAATATTGTTGACATTTGTAATATTTATTGAGGTTAACCATGAGCTTATTCTTAATTGTTCATATTACAATTTATGACGCTGATACGGTTGGTTACGCTGACATAACTAATGTAAAAATAAAGAAACTGTAATATCAATTTAAAGGCAATAAGCTCTTCTAAGCAGATTTTTTTTCTGATGACATATGGATTGACATATAATAAAAAGTGTGTATAAATATACCTCTTCTCTCATTGTTTGTATTCGGAGACTTCTCTCATAAGGGTAAAGTGAAGGTCATTTACTCACTACACTGGCAACAAACAAGTGCGATTCATGAAAATGACGTATACACGAAATCTGTTATTGCAACCCAATTATTTTCTAATGATGCTTTTCTTCCTGTCACATTCCTAGTAGCCTTCTCTTAAATTAAAGATAATTAAAATATAACATGTATTTTTATAATTAGTTCGTTAAAAATACAAAGTTAAGTCTGCTATATGTTTACTTCAAATTGCGGGAGTTAAACTCTTAATTGAATTTCCTTAGAGACAAGTTAATTTATCTCGGTATTATTGTTTACTTAATTCAAAACGTAATATCATTTGATATTGGAAAATTTTGATGTTTCATAATCATACAACGGGAAAAGGAAAATGAGAACATTGTTGATTGTTTTACATTTTTAGATTGTCGTTTAAATGATTTTGTTGATTAAAAGACATTGTTGTTAAAAGAGGAAATAAATTAAATTCTAACACCGCCATTTCAGTTGTAATTTAATATTATGTTCCTCTTAATAGTGAAATATTACTACTAAACAATTTTTCTTATACTTATTACGTGTTGTATGATGTTTCTTAGTTCACATCCAATAGTTTTTTAATAAATCAATTGCTTATATAATTGAAATATATGAAATTTAAAAATTTTTTGTACTAATTAATGCAACATAAAAACTTTATTATAATAAAATGTAAAGTTTAATTCACTTGAACGTTTTGCTATTAGCTTGACAGAATTTTTGAATAGCATGTAATAGAACTAGAAATTATTTTATACAGAGATAAGAACTTTTATTAAAAAGCTTGTTAGTAAAATGGAGGGTGCATACAATTACGTACGTAAACAAAGTGCGTAGCTAAGCGCAATGTACCGCCGTAGCAATTAGTCGACGGCGACAGTTGGTAAATATTAACATTTGTAATTGTACGTTGAACGTCAGCTTTCTCGATGTTCGTTACAGGATCCGCTCGCCACCTGAATATAAATGAATCCATTATCAGAAATTGCGAAGATAGTAGATTGACACTGACATCACGTACCAGTTTATTTGTATATGTTAAAGTAGCTACATGTGTGTGTGAAATCGCGACATTATATAAACGAGCCTATAACTGCTTCACAGGCGTTACATATCCAAAAAAATTGTAGTTGTTTAGTATAACTACTGTTAAAATCCGAAAATACATAATTAAAAGCCACAAAATCTCACATGAAACGCACCATAGCCTCATCCAAGTATATGTAAAGGGTACAACAAACACGAAACCATTTCATTTGCCTTCTCTTCAAGTTTACTTACAAGGCGATTAACTTCACCTACAAAACCGTTTAATACGAAGATCCTTTTAATCGCTTCCTACATACCAAAATATTTACCTGTTTAATACTTTAAGGCCAAGACTACAAGGATGATCAGTAAGGTTTTACCGGCGGAGTTTTAAGTTGAAATGAATTAAAAGTAAACATTGGTCTACAAAGATTTTTCTTAAAGGTAAGGGTCCCGATAAGATAAGTACACTATTAACAACTCTTGTACTGCTCTTAACTAAACTATTGAAGTTGCTATAAATCCAGTCTAGAAATTTTCGAACCAGTACTTAAACTTCGGACAGGAAAATGGCTCACTATATATCGTTCAATGAAGCCTGCTTCGCTTAATGTATGTCGTCTTAAATATAAATTTTGTTTGTATAATCTTTCAATTATATATTTTTTATTTATAATGAACATATAAAATTTAAATAATTTAGATTTCATAAATAAATTATGAGAAAAGTGGGTAAAACCGATACTTGGTTATTTTTGGTGGTAATATTAAATTTCCAGTTCAGCCAATATACTAGTAAAATACTAGAGTTTATGGTTATCATAACTTTTTATAATGATAAATTTCTCAAAAGTCTGAATGGATTCTTGATTAAAATAATGGAAGGTGTGATAACTCTTTCAATGGAGAGCAACATTTAGGGAGACGCAGCTGTTTTGTTGACTTTTAAGAAATGAATAGGCTTTTATCGGTCCGGAATCAATTCTGTAGAAACCGTTTTCACAAAAACTAAGTTTTAACTATCTTGTTATCTAATTCCAAACTTCTATAGAAAAAGTATTTATTTTGTCTTCTAAGGAATTAAAATCTAATGTTCAATGTATTAGAAAATCGTAAGTAAATTTATATCTCAATTTAAGACTTTAGTTAGCGATATATGTTATGGCTGTAAAATCATTTCATAACAAAGTATTGGTAATGAGCAAATAATTTGATGGTTATCTCATTATTTTCGCATATCTTGTTTAAACTATATAATATGTTCATCATATATGTGTTATCATTTTGCCTTTTTAACTTATATTTGTGTTGATTACTACCGGTCTTTTCATATTCATTATCTACTGGTGAAAACTCTTTCATATCACTTGTCTTTGTTTTATATATTGAAACAAACGTTTCCTATAATAGTCCTGAGTTATTTTTTGTACATAAAACGGTGTTAAAATAATTATAATAATCATTGTTACTATGTAAATTTTCATAAAACTGCACAACATATTCAATACTAAAACATTTTTTCAGATAAATAGGTATATTTTATTTTTGAGGTTAGTGTTAGGGAACTACTGAAGCCTTCTTTTAGATAAAGGATTAAATAAAATTCTAAAGTGTTTGATCTCGAAAGAGCCTAGAAAACTTAAATTAAATCAATTGATGAATAAGATGGAAATTTCCTGCTTTTAATTAAGTTTCGAATTGCGCTCCTAGTAATTAATAGCATTCAAACGGTAAATAATTTGGTTAATTCAATTTTATTTTGCTTACCCTTTCTGTTAAATAGCTAAAAGTTTATTTTTGATTCAAACAGCAAATAGTATTGATAGATCATTAGTCAAGCAGTAAAAAAAAACAAAGCGGTGTAAGTTTTTATTTCTGTTTTTGGTTTTTTATTTCAACCATCCTGCCTCTGTCTATCTGGATTATTTATATTATATCTTTTTTACAACATACATAGATTCAACACTACTTTTTTCAACTGTTCTACTAGCTTTATGTTTTGGTTATATAACACTATTGCATTTTTTATCGTCTGTATAATGACGGTAATTTTTTTACTATAACATTTATATAGAAGTCTTATAAATTAATCATAACATAAATGTAATAATATGTTACATAAAAATTAAATTTTGGTATCGTATTAGTCTGTATGATACGAGCTTATTATGTAATTGTTATAGTTAATTTTAACAACAGGTACTAGTTATAGGATTTGCACGCTTTTAAGCAGAATATTTAAAACTAACTACAATATATAAACATCTTATTGTAAACTGTATCCTTGCAAATAAAGATTTATTTATTTATTATTTAAATGTAAATTGAGAGAAAATACATATAAGATATATAACAAATGTCTTACATTTATAACTTAAAAGAGAAACGTTTTACACTATGTATTATAACGGCAGAAGCGATATGAGAATGTTTCAAAAACTTTTGTTTGTGTGGGTAGGCTTGGTATTCAAAGCTCGTATTTCGTTTACTTCCTCTCAGGCTTGCATTGTTTATTCGAGAGATATAGCTTTGTTACAATTGTTCCGAGAGCGTTTTTTTCGATTTGCTTATTGGTTCGTTAGGTACGATATCCCGCGCTCTTAAAGTACGCTCTAGTGTTTTTTGAAAAATGAAATTAATGCCTGTATTTTTAAGGCAGTTCTATAGTTGTAAATTTTAACACAAGATATAACCAACACCTTATGTAGTAAACATTTTAGAATATTCTCAGTCCTTGAAAGGCGTTTTGTGGATTAATAAACAGCGCTCTCCAACCACAGCAGTATCTCTAAGTTAAACAGTTTTAATTTTTTACTGGTTGGAGATATCTGTTACTGGAGAAAGTCTAGGTAGGTAATACGAAAACATTACTCTGTTACGGTTTTAGGAGCATTGTAAGCTGGTAAAGTTATTTAGTTAACCAGACATTACCTTATGTCTCAAAGTGACGACTGTGTGATACGGGATATCCATTTTAACCAGCGCCAAGTTGTTATGGGAAAGCGTACTTACCGTTAGGTGAACGCTTTGTTCACCACGACGAATAAAAAAAAACAAGTTAGTTCAATATTCTCTTTTATATTCTAATACCGTCAAAAGATTTTTTGATTGTCTGAAAGATTTGTCAGTAGATTTTTGAACATTGAAATGTGTGGTAAAGGATAAGGCATTTCAATGCAACATCAAACGAGTGTAATGAAAGCAAAAAAATACTAGTTATCACTCGTAATAGTTTTCCAACACTACGAAATGTGTAAGTTTTCATTTTCCATCACTCTGCAACTTTTAAACTTTCTCTTACCATTTGTTTGGTTGTACTTATAAGAAAAGTTTATCCGAGGCGAATATTTTCACTTGGTGCATGTCGCCATAACTTCGTGTTGAATTTGGCTTTGATCCAATGTTATTCTTCTGTATGTTTTAAAATTCAATTTTGTCATTTTGCGCATAACGTAAAGATATGGTCGTGAGTGTTGACAGAGACAAAATCTAGGTTTTGGTTAAAAGTTCTCACAATTTATAATTCTTTTTTGATACTAAATCATTCCTTTCCTTATAAAATACAACAATATATGAACTTAAATTACAACATTAGTTGACCCAAACTTTGCCTAACAGAGTAGAAGGAACATTATTAATCATAATATATGAGGATTAGTCGACTTTACAATTTATCCACCAATTCATCAATACCGTATTAATCCACATCAAATTTATATGATATTAGAATTGTATTTCGAATGAAATTATCTGAATCTGATAAATGTATAAAGCTGAAAAGATTAATGAGATACGACCCTTATAAATTTCTATACGGATGGTGAGCAAGATTCGTACATTCAATTTTATTTATAGCTTCAATTATTAAAAAATATTTACTACTCATTTTTTGTATATTTCGTTTAGATTTGAATAACACCAATCAAATATTATACAATAGTTGGATTCAATTAGAGTTTGTAATTTTAACCCCAATTTATATCAAAACAAAATATCAATCGGCGTGTATAATACAGTTTCATTTTTTACTGTAATGTCCAGAAAATTATTCAGTTTAACTAAATAAAGCTTTAGCAGCAAAAATTTGTTTCAAAATGTACTTGTAACATATTTTAACGTTATTTTTAAAAAATAATGTGCAAATGATATTTTAAAGGGACTGCGTGAAGCAGAAATTGCTAAATAGAACCATCGCTAAATAGAAAAATCAAACTGTTGTAACTGGGAACAAATACGTTAGTAAAATTCTTTTTTTATGAAGACATTTTAATATTTGGAATTGCGAAAACTTTAATAGCACTTCTTTCTGTAAATAAGGTGTTATTCGTTTTTGTAATATTCGGATTCCCATGGCACAATACCATTTGATAGGGCTAAAGAACATATGAGAATGTGATACTTTGTCTTAATGTGAGCCTAAATGAAGGTTTTCTCCAGTATAGCATTGTTGATAAGGAAACATATAACTTACAATCAAATACATATCCAAAGCAACTAGTTGCAGTTCTAAAGGTTTAAAAAACATAGTAATTAGCATGCACCAACTTCTTCGTCATCGTATGATTTTTAATATTTGCGTGTAAAAAATCTACATAAATTAAAAACAGCTGTTAAAAATAATTAAGCTTTTAAAGGCGGCAAGTTAACGACTTCGCTGTAGCACTAAACTTTAGTTGAAAGTTATGTTTGATGATGGTTCACTTGCGAGTTTAGCTTTGACGCTTTAAGTTGCGCGTTGGTCCTAAACTGATAAATATAAAAAGATGTTTCATCTCCCGTTTTCATACTTTACGAAAATTAATTAAATGATCGAATAGAACGGTTATGTTATACGGGAAACGGATCACGTCTAAGAAAAAGAAAACGGCTGACGTTAAGAGATAAATTTACCTCTATTGTCAATATCCTTGTGGCTTGAATTTCCGCTGAAATTGAAGATCTGTAACAAAGCGCATTGATCAAAGTTTAATGAAAAAGCTAACGAACTTATTACTACTTTTAATGACTTAATTTTGTCATTTAATCAGCTTAGTATATAAATATTGTCCTTATATTCTATTTTAAATAAAATTTTTGTCATTGTACTTGTAAAATCGCAATACAAACACATATCTACATTTACATTTATATGGATAAGTTTTTCAAAGTAAATAGTTTCTTTAACTACGAGCTTGTATATATCAACAACTGCTTTTCGGGATAAGTTTATGTTAAATAGTTGATAGTTGAATTGATATTTATTTTGATTGGATCACAAGTGAGTAAATAGCATAAATTATTTGTTTTCTTAGTTGAATGAACAACAAATATATTTTTTAATAGATTCAATCTGTTATAGGACAATTTATTGTAAAGAAAATTACTGGTGTCATCACTACAATTTTAAAAATGTAGCTATGAATCAAAATAGCTGTATTTTTAAAATTGTATACACATCTTTTTCATTGGCTCTGAAATAGACATTAAATATAAAGTAATCGTTAAAGAGCGATATTCTCATAAGCTCTTTATATATGACGCTTTTTGCATAGTTTCATTCATACAAATCCTGCAAACGAATTAATTTCCATGCTTTCATTGTTTCCGTCGACAAATCATAAGTTTTTACAGAGTGGTCGGTCGGTTAACGGTTTTGCGCGTAAATTATTATTTTGAAACTACTGAAAGCGTTCGTGCTCTTTGTCCTGAGACACATTGTCATATACCTTTCCCCGTCAACTCACTAGTTTAAGGAGATAAGCTAAACACAGCAACGTTTTATTTTTTGATGCGGCCACGAGACGATCAAGGCGTTCAGCTAATGGTAAGTGAAACGCTTACCCATAACAACGTGGCGTTGGTTAAGATGGTATACACAGAATCGCAGTGCGCTCGTCTCCTTGGAACTAGAATCTTAAGTCTCGGTACTTCAATAATTTCAATAGAATTAAATTCGGAACACAGTAATGTATGTACATTTACTGTTTGGCGACAGAAAAAGGAGCTCCGGTGGTACTTAAGCAGTCTCTGTAAATAGAGGCCTATCACCAATTAACACGTTTTTCTCTTTATCTGATTCCTCTTAGCTGGTGTGGTCCCAGGATTTACAATCAAATTTCCTGATTAACAATTTTCATTCTCATTCTTCCTATCCTTTTCCCATTCCAGTCCTCTCTTTCTTTCTTTTCATCATTACTACTACTTAGCATTCCATTTGCTTCGTGCACGATTACTCCTTAAATAATTGTTTCTTCATTAAAACTTAACAGTATTCACATCTTACTATCACAGTTTTATAATTTTTATTTTTCAGTAAAAAGTTATAAAAAGGATTTTACGACCTCTAAAGTAAACAATTTGGTAATGCGGTTTGCAACACAGAATAGTCTATTAAAAGGGGATAATGCGATGAATCCCTTAGTCGGCTTTAATAATATGGAAATTACATTTTACTTTATCCTCCAAATCTGTGTTTACTCAGGTGGCATTGTGTGCGTAGTGAGTTGCATTAACTATTACGCCGCTTCGCTTATGTTCGGTTTGAACGGGAATAATAATTTTTGGTTTAATCGATTTCCTAAATATTAAACGTAACCAAAAATGTTACTGTACATCATAATCCACGTTAATGTTACCAAATTAAATTACATTCTCGATTATAATGACGACTTAATTAAATTTTACACCGAGTTCATATCGATTTACTACTCCAGTGGTGTTTAGCGTGGTACACATGACTAAATTATTTTAATTTTTGCTTTATTGGAGCGAGATGTTCATGTTGGATTATAAAGGTTGTGGTGATGGTGCGTGTACTCTTTTAGTACGTAATATGTAGCGGAATATCCTTTAAAAAGTCTGTAAAAGTGACTAAAGCAGTTGTCTTTTGGAAAATATATTAATGTTACTATATTATGGCCGTTCTGACAAATTCGTTTTTTTTTCTGTAGTTCGTGGATATTTCATTATTAAAAAAAACTACATGTCTATGAACCGTTTAACCAGTTAAAATAAACATTGCGTGTTAAGTTTGCCGTGTTGCCGTGGCGAAGTCGGCACTTGACTGCCTATGCTTAATTGAAGAGTCTAGAATGACTTAGCACGCAACAGCATACGCCCTTACAAAGTGAACTGTGCTGCGGAAATGTGAAGCATTTTGCACTAGGGTCAGTGATTCAATTACTTTGAACAGATACAGACAACAGGGGTATTGATTAAGGGTTCACAGGGATTTCACAAGATGAAATATCTAACACCTTTATTGGATCAATTAAATAGGTAGATTATATAGATATTAATATATCTAAATTAGAGTCAGCTTTTGATTAGTTTCTGCGTGAGATCTGGATCTATGGGGCAACAGCAAACAAATTTTTGATGAAATCTATATCTTATAAAAGTAAAAGATGATGACCCCTTTCTTTTAACTTATGTGTCGCTTAACAGGGTACCGGAAATAGACCTGGGTTTTGATTTGTAATTATATTTTATTCTTAGTAAAAAGCAACTCAACGCGCATCACTTCTGTGAAGCTGCAGGTTCCGGGCCTGAATAAAAAAAAGCATGTGTCACTATGGGTGTTGTGGGTACATGTATTTTATATATCATTGTGTGATGTCGGTGGAGTAAAATAAATCTGTTGTGTCAACGAGCTACGTGTTTCATTGCATTCATAACATGGTGGCAGCAGAAATCATTAATTAGTGGTTCAGAACGAGATTTCCTAATAAATTTATAATAGACATTTTGCAACAAGTCGTATGGTGTACAGATCATAAAAGAAATTGTAGTAATTTCGGTGAAAGAAGATGGAGCACGCTCGCCCACCTAGTGAGTTACAGTTGGATGGAGGACCCGTCTGCATGGCAGAGGCTTGGAAGAGGTGGAGACAACAATTTATTTTATTTACGAAGGCATCAGGGTGCATTCAGAACCATCGGCAGTGCAAGCGAGTTTACTTATAAATCTGATTGGCTCAGACGGTTTCGATATATTTCAAACGTTTGTATCGGCTAAAGGGGAAGACAGCGATGACGTGCAGATATTACTTAACCATCATGCATGTATTATAAATATATAGACGATTTTGAGATCAACGATCTCCGTCATATAGAAAAAAGCGACGTCTAGAAAAATACTGTACGGGTGGTCATGATATTGTGAAATATTTTATCGCACTCGAATGAGTACGTAAGTATTATGTATGAATTGTATATTTAAAGGTAAATGTTTTTATTATGATATATTTTTCTCTTACACATGTCTACGTTAGAGATTCTTTTGAGTGCGCTGTTTAAGTCAAGTGTTGTGTATCCTCATATATAGAACAGGCAGGCGGAGGCGACTGGTAATGCCTGTGATAAGTCTAGAGCGCAGCCCGCTCTCCTCCCTCGTTAAAATTTCACATACTCTTGACGTGCTTCCCCGGGGTACTTTAATTATGTAATCTCATTTGTGAGCAAACCTTCACGTTTGAAATATGAGTATTTTGCTGTGTGAAGGTTCTTCTTTCATCCTCACTACAGTTCTAACGTTAGTAGTATATTATTTATGTAAAATTAAACCGGAGCGTGTTCTGTAAATATTTATGTTTTCATTTGTGCGTGTGGTGACGGCTTTAGAATACAATTTGTCACCACCCCTTCACTGTCCTAGGGAGTCGTAAGAGGCGACTGAGGG